>PNEQ01084785.1:0-21255 GCA_003012365.1 Medauroidea extradentata
AATTATCTTTTGTTAATTTTTATTTTTTATGTTTATGTTTATTTTTATGTGTTGTATGTTGTTTTATGTGGTTTTTATGTTGTTTTTTATGTATTTGTGTTCCCCTGACTGTTGTTTGTTTATGGGGGTAAATTTCAAGGCCTTCGGGCTGTTTTTGCCCTCTGTAAATTTGTTGTAAATAAATAAATAAATAAATAAATAAAACACTAAAGTACGAAGGAAATTGGCACTTATATTGCTTGGGTAGTCTCTTATTTGCTCAGCCAACGAGAGTAAAGCTGGTGTGATGGCTGGGCTCTCGGCCAATGAGAATCAAGCATTCTCCTAATTGCTTTACAGTCAGGCTGGCAGGTGTTTTTGTCGAAACTGCTATGCACAGATTACTTATTATTATTAGTATAGTACTATTATTTTTTTGTTTCCTTTTTAATCAAGGGAAGCCATATGTTTTTTAGTTCAATGCTCTGTTTGCTTATGATGTTTTTGTTACAGAATATATATGCAGATTCTTTTATTTTATATAGTAAAGGTCAATCCATGCTTCTAGTTTTGCGTTTTACAAATTCAGGTGGCATTTTCGGAGTTACAGTGGTCTAAAAAACAAGCCATATTTACCTATTTTGAGAGGCCCGAAAATCATGTTTCTAAAAGTGTGTTGAATTTTTAAAATTATAGAAGCGTAGTTCCAAGTGTGTTCTTTTTGTAGATAACCACAACAAGAACAAGTTAATTGCTTTCTGAGTATAAATAATATGTAAGTAATGTTGCAACACAGTCTATGGGCCAGGTGAGGACTTCTCTTAAAAAGACTACAAAAACATCCATTTTAGTCCATTTTAACAGAAAGGAAACAAGCTTTAAAGATTAGTGGAGAATCTGAACATTCTCTGACCGCTATTCCTAACAAAACACCACTCACGCATGTTTAGTAGTTCTAGAATCTCGTGTCGGCTGGAACTCTGCACACCGCTCAGCGGCCATCTTACAGGTGTAGAAAGAACGGAAGTCTTTGAGTTTCAGAGTTGAAATTTCTTTGTGAAAAGCTGTACTAGGCTAATACTACACATTCACAGCATTTATCATCCTGAATCACTGCTCTCCTACAGCAGAAATACACATCTCGTCAATCGCACCAAGTGTAGGCCTTAATTGACATTGTAGTGCTTTGTCGGTGTTTGTGGTAAAGAAGACTGTCCGAATAAAAGTTACAGTATGCTGTTTCAATAACTCTGAAAAGACTTAGGGCCGTATCTATAAACGGCTTTCGAATGACAACCTACTGCTATCCCCATAAAGAAAGCATTGGTGAGCAGTTGGCTGTCATTCGAAAGCCGTTTATAGCTACGGCCCTAAGTGATTATAATAACGACAACCAGACAGTGCTTACTACGTAATACATTAAGTGACTGCAATTTTCAAACAGCCAACGAATATCATTACGAAAATTACACACCAAGTATTTTCATCTCATTGAACAAAATTGCAGAGGACTAGAGTCAATTTATATTCAACTGGTTCATATGGCAAAATATGACATGCCTTACATTTTAATTTACTTACATAAAATGTACTTGAAAAACAAAATTTACACTTGAGACAAAGTCTTAGTGTTCCTTAGTCTTAACACAATGCACCAGTGTTTTGAGAGGATTATTAATTTAACACAAACTGCAGTAGATACGGCTACATAAAAGGTCAGAAAAAATAATTTTTTCAAAATCTGAGAAACTCTTGACCAGTGGCCATAAGTATGGTTTATGCTCATTGTATTCACAAGTTTTAACACGTACATACCAACAAGTATTTTGGACGTACGCCATTGCATTAAATGGTGTCTCGCTGGAAACCAGAGAATATACACAGACAGACAAGTAAACAAACAAAAGGACTTTGTTTGTGGCTGACAAACAGAATTAAACATATGCAATTCTGTAAGGAATTCAATCAGTGAGTTGCATTAAACCAAACAAGAAAATAAATTGAGCACCTGGGCACCAAAAAGATTATTCCACAAGAGGAATTTTGTTAGTAAGTGTGCGGCAACATACAAACAATTCATGTTCATTGATTCACTCTTACTGACGAAATTCCTCTTGCAGGATAATCTGAGTTAGGTGTGATTTTTTTGTGTCAACATATTTTCTTGTTTAGTTTACTGCGCTGTCTAAGAGGGATTGGTCTTGACATGGCGTAATGCTCCCCAGCAAGAGAAAGCGACTCCCTTTTTGTTGCCAGTAGTTCCGCAAACAGCCAAGCGCTAAGTTAGTCCTTTAGTGGAAGATTTGTCTCGTTTACATCTGGTAGTGTTACAATTTTTACAATTACATATTTATATAAAATTATGTTAACATTGTAAGCTGGTATTCTATATACATGTTTCGTATCCATACATGCATTGGCATGTGAGTGGAACTGTTTATATAAGTTGTCTGAAAAAAATATATATATTGTTTTAGGATAGTTGTATACGACATTATGTAGTGTTCAATGAATACATTTTTTAAATTTATTCAGACAAATTTAACGATACCAAGTAATATTGTTGCTTCAGACTCAAAAGAAAAGTTTTCAGTAATTAGGTTGATCGACTGTTGTAGATGACTTGTGCCGTGGGCGCCCGTTCTGCCGCCTCCAACGTCTGAGCTACTACGGCCGGGTCCCGGGCACGTGACGGCCCTCCTCACTTGCAGAAACCACCTAAACGCCAGTCTTCGCTATGCGGCAGGTAAACTCCTGTTCCCGTAAGCTGTGATGATGGACTACCAGCCTCAGTCGAGCAGTTTCTGACTACCCTTTTCGAAGCAGGGCCCGCTAACAAATTGGTAGTGTTTGCAACGTTAACTAGAGCTTCCAGAGACTGTGTGAGAATGTTTGCATCGTAGGGGTGCTACGCGGCACGACGTAATACAGATGGCAAGTGACGGGGTCGGGGTTGAATCCCGGGTGACTTGTGCAAAACTAATGACAGACGCATATGCTGTGACTTTACACTAAACATTTTACGTTACCTGCATTACAGAACTTTTTAGATATATTTTACATAAATGCACAATGTAAATGCCTAGGGCAGTAGGACACCGTGGAAAGCCCACCAAGGAAAAGTCTTAATTGTCCTCTTTGTATTTTCTTTATTTTGTAATTTGCTAGTGATTTCGCTTGAGCGTTTACAATTTAAAAATTGCATAATTTATTCTGATGTCTTTTACAGAAGTTTAATTGTTACTTTCATTTTACGACGTATTTCTGAACGTGCCCTATAAAGACTTTGGACTCGCAGATATGGGCGTAAATATTATTAACGTGTTTGTACTAATTTTTCAAAATTTTTCAGTGTATAATTTTCTTTTAAAATAGCATGTAAAAGCATTTCACCAAGTTTGGCGGGAATGCGCGCCACCACATCCCTCGCCAAACGCCATATTGAGTAGTCTCGCTTAGTCACAGAGGAAGTAAGTCGCGTGTGTCGTGCGGTCTCGTCTCCCTGAGGCCACTCAATCTTTTCGACTAGAACGCAACAGTTTTAAAGTTTCTGGAACCTTTTTCTCATGTTTTCTGCCTCAGGGATTGACACGTGCGGGGTTAGTTACTTGGTTGGATGCCCCATTGTACATTTCGCACTCATAAGTTCATTGTTGGCCTTGTGCCATTTTTAACAGCTTACATCGTCATACCGGGCGAAATCTAGACATGGTACGTGATGACCCGCTCGGGGGTGTTTCCATGAACAAACCGGACATTCAGTTCAACATATTTCGCGAATTCTTATTGTGCAATAATGGGATCACCTCTCAGCATCATTAAGAGTGTTCCACAGCGTGCAACAATCAACCACCTGCGTGCTGGGACGACATGCAGCACTGGGTCCAGAGGCCATCTGGTCGACGACCCACACCAAAACATGTACTGGCGAAGTCGGGCATGTTTCCTGTATTCCTGAACCTACCCTGGCCTATCCACCGCCCGTGTTATAGCAGAAGACAATACCAAGGAAGGAATTTTTAAAGACGTGGTACTTCGTATATCGGAAAAATTTAATTTGCACACACTTATAGTAAACACATTTGAACATAATCTATTTATTCTTTGCTGCCATACAGAATTTTAGAACAGTTGCAATGTGTGTCTAATGTAAAATATGTTATTGTTAAGCAGTAGACCCACATTGCTATAATTCTAACCTTATTTTCTTTAACAAGTGAAATTATTGGTCATTGTGACAAAATAGCCAACAGCATATTACCGACTTGACATATTCAAAACAAACTAACATTTCCAACCACAACCACTAAAAAGAAAGGTTAAGGTAAGTTTGGGGTACAATATGAAAATTCTATAAAAGGAATTTTTAAAAAATTTATTCTAACTAAACACTAACCACTTGCAACATGATAAAAATATATAATTTGTAAGCAAAGTAATAAAAAATGGTGACAGTTTGGCGTACTTGACATCTACTTCACTCGCTACATATTTCTACATTGAAAAAATTTTATGCCTGAAAATGTGTTAAAATATAAATTGCATATACGTTCTCTGAAGTTTCAATTTTTTCTTCAACAACACAGGCAATTCCGATAACGACTATACGTATCAAGCTGTGAAATCTTGCTAAGCTAAATACAAAACAAGACAAATCTTCCACTATAAAGACTACTAGTGCTGCGGCAAACAAGTGCTCACATTTTATTCCTCCGTGTCCAGACATTAACTTCGTAGATTACTGCAACTCACAGAACAAATTCCTTGTTGAATTGCATATGTTCACGTATGTTTGCCAGCTGCAAACCAAGTCCATTAGGTTGTTTCCTTCTCTACTTGTCTGTGCGAATCCTCTGATTTTCTGTAACGCACCATTTGCTTCAATAGTGTACGTCCAAATTACAGGATGTGGCAGCACAACTTCCTATTTTGAAATGTGCAACATTCAGGCTGCAGATGTCTTAGTGGGGCAGGAATGGTCTCTTTCAAGAGGCGTGGGTGTAAAGTTTTGTTCCCCACTGCTGTCAATCACCATCATGCGTTGGAACAGCGAGGAACGTATGTGAATGTGTTGGGAGGAATTTTCTATCCCTGCAGCTTTATGAATTGGACTTAGAAAACATTGGTTCCAACAAGATGGAGCAGCGGCCCACACTACAGAGGCATCAATGGCTGTTTTGAGAGAACACTTCCCGGAGCGCCTTATCTCAATAAGTGGTGATCTGATGTGGTCAGCCTGCTCCCCTGTTTTAGCCCTTGTGAATTTGTTTTTTGTTATTTGATATTCCTCGTTTATGTCAACCGTCCAAGGACCGAACACGACCTGAAGGCCAACATCCTGGCAGAAATTGCCAACTTATCCACTTCTATGCTGGCGTCATGAGAAACGCCAGAAATCGGCTTATTCAGTGGGGCATCACCTTCCAGTTTTTATTTTCAATAATGTGTAAAGCCAAACTTCGGATATGTACGTACATTATACAAATTAAAATGGAAACTTTGGCAATAGGTTTATTGCTGTGTTAATAAAGGAAGTTATGTTGCCGCACCCTGTACTTCTTTGGTTTGTAAATTGCACTCACTGCAAAAATCATTCAAAAATAACATGTAGGCCTATGCCGAGTTGCCGCAAATTTCCCTTACCTACAATAAATCTGAAAAAGTTGGCAACCATAATGTTTACAAACACACAAATTTCAACATCAGAGATCCTAAAACTGACAGTGAATGCCAAATATGTGGTAATGTATATTTCTCCTGTACATGGTCCCATACTTCTGTAAGCTGGAGCTACTGAAATGGGCAGAAAAAAAATATCGAGCAACCACCATTCACTGAAACAGTATGAAACAAGCCAGAACAACTGAAGCATAGGAACTTCCTTGAAATGAGGGGCTTATAAGTTCTTGCACAATACTACTACTCATACTGGGTCAATTTTACTTCTCGATATTGTATTAGCAACGTAAACAAATAATTTAAGGTAACGTTCATTCGGATGTTGTGTCTGTTGAATAGGGACTGGAAAGCAACAAAAATAATCTTCATATTAGTATAAACAAACGATACTGTTGGGTATTTTCGGCCGATGGTTGGTTAGAACCTTAGAAAAAGAGATAATGGGTTTCTAAGAGAAAAAAGTTAATTCGAAACATCCTCTGAAAATTAGTTTAGGCTAGTTTAAAAAGTCAATAATTTTGGTGTGCTGTCTCTAAGTGCAGTCTTGCTAAGTCGTAAAACTTAAATATAAAATAATATAAAAAGTTATGAGCACTTATTGTTAATTACTTCCATGGAAAATAAATTGACAAGACAGTGATCAATAAATCAGTAAGTGCGAGTTTTGCTTTGTTAAATAGCACCAAGCAAATTAGTGAATGATTGTTTAACAGACTATGTGTGATGTGTTGATTAGTAATAATGTTTGCTGGTTTTAACTCTATCCATAGGGTTTCATGTTGAGACGTGTTAATTTCGGATTGCTAAGAGAATGAAAATAAGTGCAACGTCTGATATTGGAATAATACTTCTGAAAACAATTTGAATAGGTTGACAATAACAGTGTTGTAAACTAAGATGATAGGGTCAAATTACAACATGTGCTGTTTTTCCTTTATGAAATGGTGTGTAGGTACTGTCAACTGAAGGGGTTATGTATAGTATCAATCAATTTGTGATTTCAACGTAAATATGTAAATCCCATAAAAATAACTTTTTTGTCTAATAAAACAAAAACTGTCTGTTTTGTTGCTTAATACTTTTGTATGGTTTAACTGTTTGGTGGTTAATTTTCGAGTAAAGGAGCAGATGGGAATTTATTATTTGAAACTGGTATTGCAATATGAAAGAGTGGATGTGCTTAATTTTACAATTCAATGCCAGTAAATTGGTACTACTGTATATTGCAGTAAATAAAACCTGTCTATTCTTTTTTTACTTTACAATATAAAAAATAATACAATATAGTGGAATGAGTTTCCCATGAAAGCACATATAAAAATGTATTACTTGAAATTGGTGTTGTGAAACAACGGGCAGATGTTTCCCATAAAACCTCGCTGTTGTTTACTTTGTGATACGCCACCACACTGACATATTGTATTTTGTCTAACTTGCCACACCAGAAAACTCTTGATATTTGCCTGAATTCAGTTAAGTGTCTTGAGGGAGAATTGAGGGGATGTGATGAAATGTGTAACATCACTGATGTCATAAATTCTTTGTTTACATAGATGGTATAGGGAAATAAATCATTATCTTTGAACTTACCTAAAATACTATTAGGTAACTTTATCCTTAGCTCTAATGCCTATACAACTATACAATAAACAGAAAGTCCCTGTTTGATGATGTTACTACAAATACACAACTATACATTCCATTACAGTTTTGGTATTTATTTATTTATTATTTTGTACACCACTGCTACATATTACATAGCGTGATTATGGACTGCAAGTAACTATAGGATCTGACAACTCAAGTTTCTTTGCTGTCTTCAATCGAGACAAATATACAAGCTGTGTGACGTTACTTCTACCGTGGCATACATATCACAGGTGTAAACTTGAAATATACTAAGCCATAAATGATTCCCACAACAATAAAATGTGTTTAAAGTTTACAAATGTGTCATACAGCTGACAATGTGTTGGTTCAATGTACGCCTTGCACAAGGTGTGATTGGTCAGCATCAAACATGGCTACCAACACATATATGCAGCCTATGATTGGATATTAACATCTCGTTGTTGGCAGAGAATATAGTTGAGAGCAGCGATACCTAGACTATATCAGACAATCACCTAAGATATTATGTCAATACTTATTAAAATAAACATTAAACACAACAACAAAAAAAGACTGAAAGTTATGATAATACACAGCAGGGACACAATGGCACAACATGGAAACATAATTTACAAGACCAATACGTTTTTAGTTTGCACAGGTAACTTTTAAGTAATAATTTGTGCCAAAAATAGGCTAACTGTATTTAACCTTAAATCTCACCAATTATTTAAAAGAAATTCTGAAAATAAAATAAACGTAACAGTTTCAAGCATTTGACTGACACACTGGCTGCATGTAAAGAAAGAAACTAGCAGCATCGCACAAGAAACAGGATGGTGCTACGACTGGGAACTGGCAAACACAACGGACTAAGGGGAAATGTCAAAAGCCAGACAACTGACCGAGGCATCATACTATATGCGGTCAACTTAGAAAGTGATGCTGTTCTTATACAGTAACACTTTATCACATTTGTAAAATAAAATGAAAATCCCGGACAGTCACACACGCAGCTGTGGGCAGACCTCGTTCACAAAGTCAACCAGCTGCCGGCGCTGCAACTTACTCGACGACTCCTCGCCGCCATCTACCTCGTGAACATGAACACCCTCTCCCCACCACCATACCCTGCGCTCCTTCACGCTCATCTCGAAACTCGCACAAGCTTCAACCGGCCTGTCTTTGTCGTACCAGGACGTCGTGGTGCCCACTTTGTTGTAATACTTGACGCCGGTCGACTTGCTGAGGAACCGCATCCAGGGTGGACGAGTGCCCTTGAGAAACAGCAAGCCCCCGGGAACGAAGCAGCGACGCCCCTCCTCGTCCACCAGGAACACTCGGCGGGGATGGTTCAAGCCACCGCCCTTCAAGTACCGCGCCTCCAGCTGATCGAATACTTGTCCCACTGCTTCAAGGTCGAACAGCCGTTTGGGACGCACAAAGGTGGCCGGTGAGCGTGTAGGCTTCTCCAAGGCACGACAGAACTTGAGACAGAGGGAGTGTCTCTCCGTGATGTGGCGGGAGCTCACATCTTTGCCACCCAAGACTAGCGCGTCGAGAACGTGCAGACATATCACCTTGCGCTGCGACCTACCCTCTCCTAAGAGCTCTGCCACCAGCTCAGCGTATACCAGTGTGTCTGGGCTTAGTTCTACTGGCTCTTCTACCTTGCGCCAACGCGAGCCCTCCAGTCGGAACACTTTCCCTCGCCCCAGCCCCAGGTAGAGGGTGCGATGACGACCCTCGTCGGGCATGCCAAGCACCACGCAGTGCCAGTCGTACGCAGACCTGAACACAGTCCGCAGATTGTCGGGGGTCAACTCCTCCTCCACGCCAGCAAGAACTTCGCTGCTTGTCTTTGTCATACGTAGCAGTTCGCTAAACTTCACCTCCGCGCTGACACGGGGTGGAATCGTACGAGCTCGGTCTGGGACGTTCCAGTATTGTAAGCACTTCTGTTTCATTTCCGATTGAAGGGGCTCCACTAAATCAGGATCTCTGCAAAACGACGCTATTTTCACAAGGTTGACTATCTGTCGTTCACCAAGAACATTGTTCGAGGTCACCACGTATTCCATGAACTTCTCTTCTTCCGTCATCAGAGATAAGGGAACTACTTCCACAACGTCTTTGTCTCCTCGCTGCTGGCACTCACGCAACTTACGATGTATGTACCTCAAATAATCTCTAACCGGCTCCAACTGAAAATCTGGTCGCCTCCACTGACAGATTATGTAACGTTCTGAATTAGCTGGCCGGCTGGTGTTGGGTTTGTGGATGCTAATTCTTTGAAATGCTTTGCTCATGAGGTACACAAGACCTACACTGAAGGATGTAAACAAGTCAAACAGTTTGCACACAAAGCTACCCTTCTCACGAACTATACAAAGAGCTACTATACACTGACACAAGTACAGCTCCTTGGAGAGAATTTCCTGTATGTTCTCCTTACCCTCGACTGAAAACCCACCATCAGCCATCATGAAGTGGACGCCTTTCCCATCTGTCTGCGAAATAACATGATTCCTAAAAGCATCTATGTTGTCTGGTTTGAAAATGTCCCCGTCTCCATCAGCACCACCAGCACCATAGTGAGGTTCAAATGTTTCACAGTTGCCTGCGTAGAAGTCAGACAGTTTGAAATCATTGTCTCCTTTTAGAGTGAAACCGAAACCTTTGGCCTCCCAACCACACCTCCACAGAACGTACTCGGAGAAACCACCCGGCCCCGCACACACGTCTGCAAAGTACAGCAGCTCCCCCGGCTCCACCAAGCTATTGCCCAGGTCATCCACTGGCTTGGTGAACATACTGTCAAACACTGCATCCATGTTGGCCATCTTCATTGCAGCTCTGTTCAGAAATATTCCACCACGTATTGTCTCGAAGGGGTTCGATTTCGAACGTGCTTTCCTCAGTTCAACATCATCCAAATTATCAAAAACAGTCTTTGCACTAAGTACGTGTTTTAAAACATCTGGGTCACAGAAACGTGTTTCGTCGTCAATAGTCTCTTTTCTACGTCCTATCAATAGCCAACTCCGCATCTTGTCGAATGTAACATCCACGTAGGGATCGTGACAGAACCAAGAGACTTCCTCTTTACTAGAAATTTGTTCCATGTTAGAGTTCCACACCAACTTCGCGGGTTCCAGGCCTGGAAGGCGAAGACCCAGACCCCTTCGCCCTCTCTGATTCGACACCTCGACCGGGGCGACTCGCCCTTGCTCGTGTTTCCCAAGACCACGACCCGTCTTGTACCCCATTTTAGCCATCATCTTCTGGGCCTTGTTTTCTTCAAACACAGGCACTGATGGGGCATGCACGTACTTGACCAACTTCTGTGCCATGCTGCTGTATGCCTCAGCATCTTCGCTGGAGCTGTCGCTTCTAGCTCGCTTCCTAGAGGAATGTGTTCCTGCAGACGCATCATCCTGAATAAACCTGTCACTTTGTGCTCGCTTTCTAGGTGGTGATGGCTCTTCTGAGACTTCGTCGTGGCTGGAGCTGTCGCTTCTAGCTCGCTTTCTAGAAGAATGTGTTCCTGCAGACGCATCATCCTGAATAAACCTGTCACTTCGTGCTCGCTTTCTAGGTGGTGATGGCTCTTCTGAGACTTCGTCGTGGCTGGAGCTGTCGCTATGAGCTTGTTTTGTAGACAACAGTGTCTCTGCCAAACCATAGTCATGAATGAAGCTGTCACTACGACCTCGTTTCCTAGGTGACAGTGGACCTGCTGACTCCTCGTCGTCATCTGAACTGTCACTGGTGTCACTCAGGTTTGAAGACCGCATTCCTAGACGAGATATTTCGATGGTAGGCTAAGTTGTTCCGCAAATAGAATTAAACTTACTAACTAGCAATTATAAACTGTTTCATACTCTATAAACAACTTAAACTACTGTTACAATCACACCTAATGTGTATATCGAAGCTAAATTAACATAACGTAAGGCAAAACCAATAAGTTTTGGAAAACAGTTACCTGTACAAACAAATAAAAACACGATTTATTTCATGCAAAATAGTTACCTTCAACAGGGAACTCCCGATTTGTGTAAGATTCATCCTCATTTGCCTCTGGCTTTCCTCGCCTCTTTTCACCATCGTTGTACTTAGATTCAGCCATTTCGTTCACACGAAATTTAATAAAATCATATACAAATAAATTTTAACGATTAGAGCATTTGTAAACTATATTCCATTTATATTACAATCCATAATTGTAAATAACATTCAACTCTTATCTCAATAAAATAACACCATAGATAGAAACGTTACATTAAATGCACTTACGGAAACTACTTACTTTGGATCCACTCGATATAGAGTAAAATCGATCTGAAACGTCATGCAATATAGATCTACCGGCCCTCGATCTCTCAAAATGTTCAACACGATTCCGTAGATCCACCCAGCTCTCGAGAAGGGTATATAGCAGCCAGCAGCAAGTGACACTAAAATTTATAAAATAATTTTCTTAAAATTGTGAAATCCCTTACATGAATATAAGATTGATTCAAGATAGAATCAAGCTTGTCATTTAAGCTTTAAGTTTGAATCAAGCTAACTAGTCTCCACACGACAAGACTGCAGCAAGCTTGCCAGGTAAGCTTGATTCAAGGTTGCTGCAGGCTTGTAGCAAGCCTGCTTCGTACAAGGCAGGATACAACTGTTAGAAATAGGCTTGACTCAGATCTAAATGCAGTGATGCTAGTTTAAAAAAATACATTCAAAAAAATAAAGAGTGACATTGCTATCACTACACGATCAATAATTCATTATCACAATACAATAACTAGAAAACATTTAAACCTATCAAACGCTAACACAAAAACCTTTGGATTAAAATCGTTTACCTACAAGGCCTTCCAGAACTACAACAAACTTCCACAATGCATAAAATCAACAAAAAGGATAACTGCCTTTAAAAGCAAAACGAAGAAACATCTCTGGAATCTGTACATAAATGATAGTGAATGATCTTAAGATAAATAAAGGAACACACTTGCAAGAATATAATTATAAGTAACAAATACAATGTTTTAAATGTAATGTATAAATTTACTATAATGTGTCATATGGCCTTGGTATGACGTTATCCCTAAGACAACATGCTACTGAAAATGTGCTTAAATTACATGCATGTATGATTAAATTGTTTGAATGTGTAATTGTGACGTTTTTGTATGTTCAAATGTAAGTATTGCTTGTATCTATCCCCCCCCTCCCACTTAGCGATCATTAAAGCACTCCATTCCTATATGCTAAAGTTGTGTTTCTGTCATGCAAATTGAGATTATATTGTTACACCGCAATCCTCACCCGCCACCCAAACCCCACTCATACTAAAAAACTAGTACTGTTTCTGTACGCGAGCTTTGAACTCTTAAAAACATTCTTAATAAATAAAAAAACTTACCAAATAGGGCTTGTAATGGCAAGTCTAAATCAAGTCAATTTCAGGCTTGCCGCAAGCTTACGTGCCATCGGGGGTGTATTTTGCATAGTGAAGGAATCAGTCAAAATAGGTAACGAAAGTTAAACAGCCATGCGAGTGTTGACCTAGGTCAAGCGCAAGGTAAGTGCCAATTTGACATAACCACACAGCCCTCGGGGCATGCAAGAACATGCCAAACTAATTATTAAAAGGGTGACGTAGGCGGGGGTGGAGGTTATGAGTTAGATTCCGCCGGATAGCACCGGCAAAGTAATGCCCGGTAGCGCCAGCCCGTTGTGAGAGAATGGGCACTCAGAAGAATGAGAGACAGACTCTATTTCACAGGGTTATGCAGCCGATGGCCGTGGCATAGAAATAACACTCCCCACTCATTGTAAATACTTACACAGAGGAATCTTTTGGCGTTCCCCACGCCTGTAGCACAGACAAAGCACCAATAGACACACCCTACGCAACACACTGGGTAGTGTGGATTGAAGGGTCCCGCACCCTGAAGGCCATGAAGCGGCAAGGCAATGAAATATGTACCTCAATGATATCCGTATTTATTGTTAAGCATCATACTCCGTACAAACTTCAAACACTGTGATGTGCTAAGCGACCCTACGCCCAACCGATGGGCTACACTGCAGTTAAAAACACAACGTGGGCGACAAATTATTTACTTAAGGCCCCTGGGCATTTGAGTTGCAGGGTTTGAGGGGCACGTCCGGGCCAATCAAAAGAGAATTACAGTTCTGCGGTTGAAATTTTAAACTATTGATACGCTATGAATGATGCAAAGTTTTGTGGGACCCTGAGTGATTTGCGCGTCCGTCTGCCTCGATTCGCCGCTAAGTGCCAACTGACGATTCCTTCCTGCGTCGGAGACCTCGTCCGGCCAAGCATGGGTAGCAACCGCCGAAAAACAAAATACACTTACAAACATAGGGGCGGAGGCCCCAAAAAACTGGAAATTTATGCACTTGCTGAATAGTGTCCCAAATTTGGTTTGTGGGAGAGATTATACATATGATTTTCAGTTATTTAAGAATTCATTAGAATTTTTAATTAGGTGGCACAAAAGAAAACTGGCAACGTTAAAAATATTTATAGAATTAATTAGACACATAAAACACTACTGATTTCTATTACCATTAAATTAAGGAAAAGGCACTTGAAAATTTAACACGAAAGTTGGCTGCATGGGCGAATCCAACTTGCCCACGAGGCGCAAGGGTTTTTCTACCATTGTTGGAGGTTAAGTACGAAAAAGTATTATTTGGGAATTTTTCAGACACAACAAGGTTACCCCTGGCCTCAAAACACTGCTACCTACTGGTGGTGTGACCCACATTGACGGAATTAGCACGGGAGTGCTAGAAACGACACATGTTGACAAAAGGTGGATTTACTGTGGTTTTCGTGAACAGGGCACCTTGCTACCAATAAACAGTAGTTCTGTTAATGTTACGCACACACTGTCTACACTCGACGTCACGGGGGCGGCGTCTAGGCGCCGCCGCCTCTTGCGCACACGTGGTCGGGTGTGTTCCCATATGCGCCGGTGGTACTGCCACCGTTGTCGTTCCATAATCGTGGTATGGCGTGCACGACGGACTGTACTGGAAGAAGAGCGCGAGCGTCGCGCGTCATGCTTGTGCATAACAAAATACACATCACTTACTTTACATTGACATTAACAATGTGCAGTAGTAAGTAATAGTAATTAAAGGTTAAATTTGTTCAGGAGATTGAAGACTGAGTTGAAAAAATCCCTCCATAGTTAATTACACAAAAAAATCTTTAACATTTCCCTGAACACTAATACATGGTAGAAACTTTCATGTGTGGAAGAAGTTACAAACACCATGTAGCTATGTGAATTTTTTATGTAGTTATGCAATGTATTTAATCTTACTGACAGTGTTAAATGTGCACAAATAACTCAACTTATGCTGCTTACTTCTCAGATTCTGAGAAATGTTCACCATTATTTGCTACTGCAAACTATTTTAAAATCTAAAAAACAAACTAGATGAACAGAAAAAATAATGAATTTCATGAAGTGTTGTGTTCTAAACACTACAAATATGTACTGACATTGAAGCCTTGATGCAGAATTCAGTGGTGATAAAAGTGTTTGACACAGTCACGGACTTGGGCGTGACGCCGAGTTTAGTTCCGAGATTTAGAATGTTATGTAGTACATCACGACTAGTGCCAAGTTGCCCACGACCTGTCTCTCATACTCCGCAGAAGGAACGATGAGTTGTCGTAGTGACATCGCAGCTTCTGCAACGCCCTGTCACTGTGACAACCATGAAATCGTTACTAAGTTGCAGTGACAGGAAATATTCCCATCCCTAAATGGTGTATAGCACTCCGACACTGCAAACATTCTCACACAGTCTCTAGCAGATCTAGTTAATTTTGCAAATACTACCAATTCGTTAGCGGGCTCTGCTTAGAAAAGTGTAGTCTGAAATTGCTCGATTGAGGCTGATAGTCCATCATCACTGCTTACGGGAACAGGAGTTTACCTGCTGCGTAGCGAGGTTGGTCACATGCCCGGGACCCGGCCGCAGAAGCCCAGACCATAGAGGAAGTAAAGTATTCTAGAGATCTGGGTTCTAGAGTGGACACGGCTATATTAACCAACGAGCCATTAAAAAAGGGGCATCATTCACTGGCAACTTCGGAAACAATAACTTTTAGTTTACAGGTTGGCAACAAAAATACATTACCTAACCTCCTATTCAAATTTTTGGGGAAAGTAGAACATTTGTACGCCCGTTCTGCATGTGAATGAATAGAATCACAATTATTTGTAGAACAGGGATACCTCCTGACGTTCCCCATTACTATAAAATTTAATTCGAATTCTTCCACAAACACAAAAACAGTTTACGATTTGTAGACATCATGATCAGTCACGAGGTCGCGAGTCTCATGGTAGACAACTTAACCGAACAGTTATTATAATTGAAAATGTGTATTACTATAAATAAAAATATAATATATAAGCAATAAATGCTCGACACTCTAGTATCATAAACCACCAAACATTGTTTTAATATTACGTAATGTTTACTTTGTAATGTTGTCGGTGCATGATGCCCACAGCCTTCCATTATTCACTTATTTCACTGGCCAGTGTTTTCAGTAATGTCAGCTAAAGTTCCGATATTGCTGACGGCACTGATAGTCACTGATGGTTGGTTGATGACGATACCCTGTGCGAGGCTACATCCGTTTACTAAGGTTACCGATTTTACTGGCGCTTCAGAGCATCAGTGTTGTCAGTAAACCAATGTTTTTGGCGGAAATCCAAAAGTTGAAGTTATCTAATTGTAGGAAAAGGAATCTTTTTTAAGATATTAGGGCCAAAGTGGGTATATGTTAATTTATAGACATTTATTTAACGTCTGTTTAGGCCTATAGTTACTGAAGCATTCGTCGTGCAGTTTGCAAACCCTAAATAATAATAATAATAATAATAATAATAATAATAATAATAATAATAATAATAATAATAATAATAATTCACTCGCAAATGGGATTCCGCCCGGTGGCAAGTCACCTGCTCCCTCTTAGTTCCCCAGCATTTCCAATGCTATTCTGAACCCACCAACACTCCCCTTCATCACTACGTCCTCACTCAAAACATTCCAATCCCTTACAGTCCTCACTAGCATAGACTGTCTCTCCCTCTCGGTCCACCTCCACACCCTCTGAAGCTTCAAGCAGTTGTCTCTCCTCCCTCTATACAGTCCCCTGGTCAACCTCTCACCCAGCCTGCTCCAACCTCCCTTCACCCCATCATTCAACATCCTATACATCCTGACCAGTCTCTCTACCTTCCTCCTGTCCTTCAGGGGGCACCATCCCATATCCTTCATCAATAATGTTTAGATGTTGATCGTACCTTGAAATTAAAAATAAGGATACAGCTTCCCAAACCTTAAATACACACAATGTTTAAGCTGCATCGTGAAAAAACGAAGAAAATTATTTCAGTCGTAAGTAGTGCTAGAAGCATCAATATGCTAAATATAAACCAACTTTATATGTAAAATAAATACAATTTACGCAACGAACAAAATGAACATAATTGTTCATCGCAAGAATGATATCACAAATATGCCAGAGATGTAGTTGCTAGGCAACGCACATTTCAGTAATGTTTACCGATTTAACATTCCGATATTAACTTTTTACTGACGGAGAAATATTTTGCTGATTTTTGACACTTTTCCCTTAATGTTCATGGACACTGGTGAGCTGTCAGTGATATCAGTGTTGTCAGTAAAACATGGAAGGTGGCCAAATTAGTGGCCCTAACCACCCTATTCTGTGTCCACCCCCTGGCCCAGACGTTGGAGGCGGCAGAACAGGCGTCAACCTGACATTTAAGTAATCTTGACAGCCGGTAAATCTTTATCGCATTACGTTCTTGACCTGTCTTAAAGAGTAATATCTACGCTGTCGAGTAGTTCAAGTGTAGTTTTCGTAAGCATGTACAATCGATACATGAATCGATAGTTGTATGGGTTATTGAGATACTCACTATCGAATTAGTGAAAATTTGGAATATATCGATAGTTATCGCCCAGTGGTATGGCGCGTTTATTTGTTATTGTTTTTTAAAGTCACGTGGATGAATTGCTGTCATAGCAAACATTATGTCCACCGCAGTTCCTGATAAGTTTTGGCAGCCTGCGCACGGTGTCTTGGAAACTACGTACGTATTTTTCTATGTTTAACTGATTAAAATTAAATTTTATTTTTAGCTCTCATGGTCTTCCCATAGCAGGATAATGCAACTACATACGCAGATTCATGCTCAGAATTCTGAAGTTGTCTCGAGGGGGGTGGAGGGAAATACAACTTTTTTTGTAGAAAGGTTCTGCTGAAAATACAGTTTAATCAGAAGTGATTACAGAGGGAGAGGGAACAACAGTGAGAAGCTCCAGAGAGTTTGGAGGAGGACGGAGAGAGGTAGGCAGTCGATGATGGTCAGGTCGGTGAGGGAGTGGAATGTGCTAGGGGAGGAGCTGGTGAGGGTTGAGAGTGTGGGGCAGTTCAGAAGGGGTCTGGAGGGAGAATGAGTGGGAGGATGTGGACTTGCCACCGGGCGATAGCCCATTTGCAAGGATCTATTATTATTATTATTATTATTATTTTGATACAGTGGAATGCAGAATTATAAATCCTGGTACTTTCACGTACCAGGACGAAAGTAGGTATCCTGGTATATGGTACAACACCCTGAAAACTGGTACGTGTACCAGGATCCTGGTACGTTTAACACCCCTGCTTACTGGAGGTGTTTGGAAGGTCATTGGAGGAGGGTAGGTAACTGCAATAATGGAAGGAGGCATTAGTGATCCCAGTGTTTAAGCAGGGAGAAGTTAGAAGGAATCCTGGTAGTTACAGGCCAGTGAGTTTCACATAGAATACAGGGAAGGTGATGGAGAGATTGATGGTACAATACATGGTAAATGTTATGAACAATAGCAAATGGAAATAGGAATACTAACACAGATTTAAAAAGGGATATTGAAGTTAGACTCAGTTGGCAGGCTTGTTGGAGGATATGGTTCTGGCAGTTGATGAGATGAGGCAGGTGAATGCCTGCTTCATAGACTTCAAGAAGACCTTTGACAAATTTCCCCATGGAATGTTAATGAGAAAAGTGGAAGCACGAAGACTGGTCAGATTGTAGAAGGTGACATGTGGAGGGGGAACATATAGATGACAAAGACACTGACTCGGTTGGTGAGTCAAACGGGACGTGACTGACAAAGTTAAGGGAATAGACTGGCTAGCAGGGAGAGCTGAGGTGAGATGGATAGTGGGTAAAAGGGTACATGGTGGAAGCAGCAGAGGAAACCCCTTTTTATGATGATCCCAGAGTCGACAGGCCGACGACCACGGGGCAGACTACGTATCAGTGGATTGTTGCACCCTCTAACGATGGATTCTTCGGAGACTTGTTAGGGCCAGTCCCCACGCTACAACACACTCAAATAATCAGAGTGCAGAAAATAAATTTGAATTCTGACTATTTTCCCAGAACACATTATTTGGACCTGAAATTTTCCACCAAAGCCATTGCACACTTTTTAACACATTAAAGGGCAATTTGACTATGTTAAAAATTAATAACAATCATTCAGAGCTTACCAAAGGGCAATATGCGACAGCTGCGAGTGCAGCAGCTCATTTACATACACATACAGATACTGATTTTTTTTCTCAACAAAATTTCCCCCTGAGGTATTCTGATTTCCCCCGAACCTTGTTCCTTTGATCGGACATATTCTGCACCCCTGCAAATAAGTACACTACGCGTCACTAGGAACGGGATGAGCAAACACTATTAAGAGAAAGACGTGAATAGTTTCCGTAGTTTACTCACCATAAGCAATTGACTGATATCTGTGGAAGGCCAATGCCAGTTAACCGGGCCTGGAGCATAAACCTCTTCAGTAGGTTACGCGGGAAAACAGCACTAGGCTGGCGGAGAACTTAAGCTGTATATTTAAGCCCCTGGACGCGACGGCCGACAGAGGGTGAGAAGCTCCGGGTCTAAACAACAGCAAAAACGGTTCCGGTAATTAAATCTTAACTATTGAAAACTAAAGTGACTGATGCAAAACCGGTGAAGGACCCGGGTAGACGAGGCATCAATCTCCTCCTAGCGTCAGACTCCAACTAACATGACGTTCGGCATCGCCAAGCCAGCTCTGCTTATGTTGGAGTATTGTTCTCTGTTACATCATGTTCAAACGGAAGGATAGAATAAACATAGCATAGCTGATGCAACACTGATGCAATTGAATAATGATGGTGATTGAAAATGAAAGACAAAATATCAGAACTTATTTTTAAAAACATTAAGACAACAATAAGAGACTTGGAAAAACGTAGGAATGTAAATGTATTTTCTGTACGTCCAGGGCACTGCTGTATTTGTGTAAATTAGTGATGTGTGAAAAACAATCAGAATAAACAAAACACTGAAGCCATTAAACAAAAACACTGAAATTTACAAATACACTAAAGAAAACACAACACTTGCAAAAACCTTGTCACATATTCTTCCACCCCCTTCTCTCGGCACTGGGCAGCGAAGGGGGTTTCCTCGGGAGTATTCGGCAGTGCGGCAGACGGGCTAAGGGAAAGGGTGTGTTCGGACACGCGTCAAAGGTAATGCAGATAGAGAAGTTTGTAGGCATTGTAGGATACTTTCTAGAGAGTATTATTTAGCCTATCTTATTTTGAGGAGATGGATGCAAGCATTTCCGCTGATCCGAAAAAGTTTTGGGATTACATTCTGTGTAAATGTGGCTGTGTCATTCTGTCCACGGGATGATGTCAGTAAATGTTGTGAGATTACTGTCTTATTCCAAATCAGGTTTGAAAGTGACCTTTGAGAAATTTGTTCACATGTAAGTTAAATAGATAGCAACTAAGTTCTGTATCTGGGACACTAGGCATATGCATAACAGAAATTGCTCCTGTATTTATGTATTGTAAAATTATAAACATGTTATCAAGCTTACACTACAACATGTAAACTTTAATGTAGAGATAAAAAATCTGTCATTTAACATGTAGTGAAAGAATAACATTTTTGTATACTTTTATATGACATGAACACAGTAAGTAGGTATTTAGCATAGGTTTAATAAAAGTTTGAAATTAAGGCTGCCTGGTACATTCTAATAGTTTTAATATAGTATGTATTTTTAAATTGCCACATTTCTTTATCAGTTCGTGTCTTCTGGACGTTTAGGTTTTAATGCTTATTTGATCATAGGGTGCTGTTGTATATTTGTCATATATCAATACTACAAAGGAATAGAATGCCATGTTAGTAGGGTTACCAGACATCCTCTTTTACCCGGACATGTCCTCTTTTCAACGCCTCGTAAACTGTCCGGCCGGGTTTTACAAAAACGGGCCAAATGTCCTCTTTTTCAAGAACAGAGAGCCAAAATGTACTTTTTATATGGTCTCTGTGTCACGAAATGTTTAGGAACGGAACCGACATGCCTCGTGCTTATGTGCAACTTATTTGCTTTGTAAATTATTACGTTGTTCGTTTGTTATACATATGTCTACAGTTGTCGGTGGTTTTCAGAAAGTACAATTGTCAGCCTATGTTGAAGACTATTTCAAACTGTTTTATTTTGTAGTGCTAACATACTTGGAGTTTATTTCTAGAAATTATGTTTGCTTTTTTAGCATTTACTCTACTAAACTACCAGATAATAAAGTAAATAATTGATACATTTACATAAAAAAAATTTATGGTGTACTAAGAGTGTTTTTTAAGTGTCCTCTTTTTTAATGCTTTGAACAAGTATGTGTCCTCTTTTTGGGTTTCACTGCCGTGGCAACCCTGCCTGTTAGTCAAAGCCATGTTACCCATTTTAACAAATGTGCAATGGTTCCTGATTTAAATAGCTCGTGTGTGTGTGTGTTTGTGTGCGTGTGTGTGTGTTTGTGTGTGTGTTTGTGTGCGTGTGTGT
>PNEQ01084787.1:0-21257 GCA_003012365.1 Medauroidea extradentata
CCCCCCCCCCCCCCCCTCGGACATATCAGAAAATTTTAAAATTGCATTTTTTCTGCAAAGTGTCTCTAGGCTTCGACTGCCGTAGCATTTTGCGGGAAATTAATTAACGTAATATTGTAAACATAAATTGATTAAATAGCCAGACGTCACACTGTTGAGCGGTAGATATGACCGACCCTTGTTCCCAAAAAATGAGAAAATCGAGATTCCGAGGGTTTTCTCTCGAGCGAACAGCCCGACTCCCGTAGCATTTAACGGAAAAATAACCCAAGTGATAGTTGAAATATAAATTTATATCAATAGGCAGACGTCTTACGATCAAAAGAACACCGCTAAACAATATATATAACAAATCCTTTTCCTAAAAAAATGAGAAAATCAAGATTCCGAGTGTCTTCTCTCGAGCGAATAGACTGACTTCCGTAGTATTTAACGGGAAAAATAACGCAAGTGATAGTTGAAATATAAATTTATATCAATAGGCAGACGTCTTGCGGTCAAAAGAACACCGCTAAACAATAGATACGATCGATCTTTGTCCTAAAAAAAAGAAAACCGAGCTGTCGAGTGCCTTCTCATGAGCGAATAGCCCGATTTGCGTAGCGTTTAATGGAAAAAAAAAGTAGGCATTCCTTACTAGTAAAATGCCCTTGTAAATTATTCACCAAAGAAAGAAGGAATAAGCGGATGTATTTATTCATTACGCAGGTTTATATAACTTAACGTAAAAACATTCCCTTGACGTTGTTGAATTGTACGAGAACGTAGATACTAGTAGCGTGCAGAGCGGACAGATAGCGCAACTGTACGAACGTTCACAAGATGGTGGATAGATAGCGGCACCGTAGCATATACCGACGTTGTTCCAAAAACGCCATTTTGTGATGTTCTTACCTAAAATCGTCGAGAATTACATGTATAAGTGATTGAAAATAATCACTTTCACAGTCAGTATATGCGGTAAAAATAAATCAGGAGTTCCGGGATTACGTAATACACAAACGTCTATTTATTTTCCAAGTTCGACATACCCAGAGACAAATGTTTCTACACTTGGTAAATAGATAGCGCTATTATTGTGCTCACTTGTGAAACGCACGTTTTACGACACGCAGTAACGCAATGTTTAAGCAAATTATGCACCAAGTTAATTGTTTTAAGTACGTATGGTGTTAACGCAATAAAGAAAAATATCACGCTATTATTTATAGGGTTCGTGTAAAAAAGTAAACTCATTTGGCACGAGACGAGAGAGATTAAGACGTCATGAAACAGCCTAGAAGGAGGCTGTACTATAGTTAAATGAGCAATATGCGTATGCGCTGGAACTTTGTGTCTATAGTACGACCTTAATATAGATCCTAATACGTCGTAGTTGGAGACTGGCCAGCCGGCTTGGCACAGGCGCCGCCGCCGCGCGGTTTTCAAACTGTCATTGCCACATTTTTTAACGGATTTTCGCTATTTTTGTTTTACTTTTAATATTGTGACTTACCAAGTAATAACTGCAACTCTACAATTCATATTTTAATGCTGTGAATTAGATACAGTATGTTTTATTCATTGTCAATGTAATTCCTTACAATTTTTTTTGTCATATAATTTTGTTATTTTTTGAGGGTTCCTGAGATTGTATTCGTAGAATCGTTACCTTCGTTAAATCCAGGGTTCGTAAAATCGGGGGTCTAGTGTATATCGCAAAAGTGTTTTGTGCCAACATACCCTTTAAGACACTGTAGTTTCTTGCAACGTATATGATTTAGTGATAAACGTCTAACACGTCGTAGCTGTCTGCAGACCAATATCAGGCATCAGATATTACGATATCGGGAATTTTATTGGCTCAGTCAGATAGGGTAACAGCTCCAAATACAAGCTAAAGCCAGTAACGTTCTGGTAAGTTGAACGTGTGTTGAAATACAGTTAAGTTTTCCTGCTATAAACCATCACATCTAATTATAGTATCTTTACAGCACTGTGTAGTTTGTGGAATGTAGATACGATGACACAATGTACAAGAACATTACAGATCAAATTTCACAATTAGCACAGATAATATTTTAAAGCATTTATTGAAAACGAATTGTAAAAATGATATACAACTCAAACATTGTACAAACTATATGCACACATAACTGCTCTTTTTAAAATTCTCAAAATTATGCAAATTCTGCCAACATTTTAGTCATGAAGTGAATAGCTAGTTCATTTATGTGTTATGTTTATTTATATCACACATATGTTCAAATGAACTAGAAAACCACTGTCAGTACTATACATTAACCTAGATGTGTATAAAATAATTCCCAAAAATAAAAATAACTGATTTTTAATTTCTATTGTCAGACAAATATTTAATTTACAAAATTGTAATTAAATGCCTGCTACAGCTGTAGGTACCATAAAATAAGGTGAATAGGGACAAAATTTCAAATCACAAGATCCAATATTCTGTTTTAAAGCCTGAGTGTTTCCTTTAAGGTTGGGAAGTTAATAATTTTACAAAGAGTTATTGTATTTAAATATAATTAAATTTAAGATTAAGGCATAAGCTAGGGAACTGTTTAATATTTTGTCCCTATTCACCCCGTTTTACGGTACTCTTGCTCTCCGATTTTGCCCTTACACTCCAAGTACTTAGGGATGGTGTATATTGTGTGTGTGTCTGAAAGAAAGTGTGTGTGAGCGTGTGATTATATATATATATATGATTGAGGAATGGAAGGCTCAAGCCGCTGAATTGTGTTGGCAGGTGTTGCAAGTTAATAATACAATCAAACCCTTATCCATTGTTTTTCAAGGGACCATTGAGAAAAACCGATGCATCCGAGAAAACGAAACATGCGGGAAACACACAACCCCAACCTATACTTAAAAAAAAAATATATATATATATATAAAAAATATTATTTTAATATGTCCACCACTTGAAAATTTGCTTCAAATATGTGTGTATTGAATATGGTCATAGCTTAACTTGTATTACCAACGATCCAGTTTAACGTCAAAGGTGGCAATCCGAGACATTTGGCGATGTCAGCATGCTTTTCACCGGAACATTTCTCTACCTCCTTTATTATTTCAAGGCATTCTTCAAGTGAGTGAACATATTTTGAAGGCCGCAACATTGTTACAGCAATAATTTATAAATACATTTCACAGGCCTTAAAATAAAAATAGTATACTCCACTTGTTAACAAAATTCAAAAAACTGTTGCTATCTAAACAAAAAAGTAACAAGAACGAGATACGTATTTACAAGACGAAACGTAACCTCTCCGACTCGTGCGCTTGCGCTCGGCTGCCTTCGGCTTTACTCGGAAGTGCACAAAATGGCGGAAGAAAATTCTCGAAATTCTTGACGTTACTGCAATTTATTCACTAAACTTTACTGAAATGTGAAAATAAAAGCACACATTTAGAATAGAACAAAATGAATTTGCACAAATACGTGACCGAAATCTATTGAAAATAATTTGGATATCAACATAAAAAAATATTTCCTCTATAAAAAATTATGCTTTTCTCTTGGTGGCAACATGTTATTTGTTCATTTAACGAAAATACGGCAATGTTTGTGTTTACACACACAACCTACAGTACGTAAAACGTTTCTTAAAATAAGATGAATGATTGCCAAACCTATTTGAAACATAACGGTGAAATTTATAGTCAAAACAAACCAAACATATTACGTTCGTCCGTATTTTTGACAACGGTAAATGTGTGCCTTGTGCAGTTATGATTCGTTCTTTATGCCTGTTTGTTTCGAGAAGTGTATACGAGCGTGGTATGAAAACGTAAAATGTAAGTTAATTTTTTTTGGTTGTTGGTGAAAATGTCTGAACGGTTGATGCGGGAAATTTATGCATATATGAACGATCCATGTGGATTTATTTAACAATTTTTATGTAGGCAATTTGTCGGGACCGTGAAAAACGATCAATGTATGTGAGAAAACGAAAGAAACGGGAACGATGCAACGAGGTTCCACTGTATTTGGCAAATAGAAGTTATTTCGCACCTCAGAAGTTGCCCGGTAAAGAACTCCCTCTACCTGAATTCTGTATAAAGTATAAGTCGTCAGAACGCAACCAGATTAATTGTAGTTACAGTTGCACACTGCAGGATATCAGCAGACTCTCTCAGCCACTCATTGGCTCAATTGAGACACCCCACGAGGCTCAAGCCGGCATCGCACCCAAGAGTGTAACAACTTATCTACGAGGCGAGGCAGGAGCCTAAAAACTTATCCAAGTGGAAGCGCCACCTTCTGCAGGAACTTTCTTAGAAGGTGAATGGATCACAAAACCTTCCCCTTCGATAAACATATATTTTGACCTAACAAATTGCGACAATATGTGTGTCCGCCCAAGAAACAAATGGAAGTCACAGACACATCAATTGTATACATATACGTTACTCTTTATTCCATCAAGAATATCAATGTTTTGAGCTAAAAATTTTGCAAAGAATATGTATACATAGTAGGTGTGCTAAATTTTCGAATGCATTTTTTCATATTTGAGCTACATTGAACTTTGTTTAATACAGAAAACCAGGACGCGAGAGCCGCCTGTTGCAATAGAGTTCCTCAAAATCAGACTACTGCTGACCGACTGACCGGTGCTTGGAATAACTGTTTTTGTAAAACTGGGGTGCTTCCAATGAAACAGTACTGGTTGTGTACTAATCCGGGGCGATTTCTGCTGACCAGCAGGGCCGTAATGTAGACTGGGCTATTTTAATCGTAACTTGGGTAGTTATGCGTACAGTCTATGTTCGGTAGTCGAGGAGACCAGTTTGCGTGTAGGAGAATAGCTATTAAAAACAAAATTATAACCATATTTGAAAAATTTTTACTATGTATGCTTTCACTCATTGATATTGTATGGTATTATTTTTGGGGACAATCATCACATTATAAATAAGTAACTTCCTTCTAATCCAAAATACACTATATTTTCAAATGAGTTTCATTTAAAATTTACATCGGTTCTCTATATGTCTGACCTGCAATTTTCGTAGATAACGACTCTGCAACATTCAAATGGGAAGAATTATTATTCGGTATTGTTATCTTGTTGTGGTATTTAATGCAGGTGCTCAAGATAAGAAATTCCTGTAGTTAGAGAGTGGCACACTGGGTGTGCCGGAAACAATTAGGGTGATATGGGTAGAGATATGCCAGCTAAGAATGACATAAGAGAGGTGATGGATCGGATGGCAGGCAGGTACACAGCGGGACACCATGGAGAAGAACCCTCTGACAGAACATGATGATGGATCTTCATGGTAGGAAGCAGATGACCACGGGGTACCGTGATGATGACGTTACACCATCCAAATTGTGAACAAGGATATGTTTAGGCCAATCCCCACATCTGAATACACAAGCACGCACCCACCCACACCCACTTCCACACACACAAAAAATTAAATAGAGAGTGGTAGATAAATAAGCACTGAGTTCTACAATCGCGATCTACGATTTTTGAAAGTCAATACAGAAAAACTACAAACAACAATTCTAGATAATGCTAATTGCCAACTTTATGAGCAAACTTTTACCCATAATGATGCATTTGTTAAGCGTGATCTCTTGCGCCGCAGTTAAATGTACAAGACTTTGACATCAAAGATTGTTCTTCAGAAATACATTGCTCGAGAGAAATGTTTGCTCAGAGATATGGCAGAAACTATTGTCTGGGATTGCTGTTATTTTATTTTTGCAAATTAGCTTCGAGGAAATCTACAATTCTAAACAGATGCGTTTAGCGTTGAATTATATACCATGCACTCTATAAGATTCCTGAAAGAGGGCTCGCCATAAGATGAGGCGAGCACTTGTGAGAGATGACTGACAAGACAAATGGGCAGGACAGTGACAAAGGTCTGGAGCTTAAGCTTCACCAGTAGACAGTGCGGCAAAATAGCACGAGGCTTCAAGTGCAAATATAAACCCCTGGATGCGACGGCTGACAGGGGATGCCTCCTCCACTGGTTCAGAAACAACACGGTTCTGGTATACTACATTATGGTGCATATGCTTGATGCATTGAATCCCTGATTACCACACTGACATGACATTGGTTGTTCTTTCATTCAGCCACACATTTACATTTACGATTAAAATTTTGGTTGCTGATCAGTCTCACCACAGCAGAGCGTGGACAATCCTGTAGGGCCCAAGAGAGTCTCAGTTTGGAAATGACGACGCTGAAAGTACTTGGTGATCATACTCTGATTTCAATAGAAGGCGCCACAGTTTTTCTTACATTATCCAATTACAGCTCAGAATCTCTGGCAGCTCATATAAAGCAAAAAGAAAAAAAAAATCATTGTTAAGAGTTCCCATCAGTTGCTGTTCGCATTGCATGATTTGTCTTACACACTGAAAAATAAGAAAATAAAAAAAAAAGTCATGGAATGCGAAATAGACCCATGGTTTCCATCTACATAAAACATTTTTTAATTGCAGTTCACCTCGCCATCCTTGTGATGCCCACTACTCTGTCGTCTGGTAGCAATGTCACAGTCCAAACCAACCACGCTTGTTTTAAGCTAATGCCTTTGTGTCCAAAATGGCAGCATTCACCGTCTCGAACTTTGCGTATGTCATTCTTAACTCCTGCACCATTACACAGCCTGTCTGGCTACTCTCCATATACATTTTACTAGTCTAAACATTGACAAAAGACTGAGGCGAGCAGAGCTCAGCTTCATGCCAGCAAGCTGATGTGTGCTGCCATTTTCTCCATCAGTACTTCCAGGAACTCTTTTAATTTATAAAATAAGCATACAAAAACACAATAAACACTGAAAATAATGTGAGCGTTAACTCTAGCGCAAACAGAAATGTATTGAATAACCAATTTACCAAATCACCTGGTCAGAGTTATTTAAGCGAAAAAATTCAGTCTCACACTCAGCAGAGTGAACTTTTTGTCATAAGATCTGCCATATTTCTGGCGAGGAACCCCACAATTCAATCCTGTTGTGCTCCCCATGTCCGGCACCAGCCTGTCACGACCATAATAACTCAGCACTGCCAAAAGTTGCTAGAAATTTGAGAAAAAATTATTTGCCTGTCGGAATTCGTGAAAATAATAAGCCAAAATTGCAGCAAAATAGCCGACAGTTAAAATGAGACTCGGCACATGGTTCTACGAAAGAGTTGAATATTCTGTCAGAAAAAAAAAAGTAGTTTTATGCATTCTTGAACATATAAATATGTAAATTATCAAATTGCACACACAGAGGACAATCTGAACTTTGCCAGGCCTATCTTCTATTGGTAATTCATACTCAGATAGTTACATATCGTACAACATATTGCTAACCTTGGATCCTGTGGGTAATCCGGGCAGCAGAACTTATTGTGGGCCACCAATTTTCTCACAACACCTTGGTGATTCGGCAAAATAAACACTCTCACATCAGGGACTTTTAAAGCTTTATTACCAAAATTTGATTATAACCTAAGCAAAATAAAACAAGGACATGAGATTTCTTACAGAAAACACTGTCATTTCGGAACTAAATTGCATAAAACTTACAACAAGTCTACACTACTTTGTATCCCAAAAAATAATTTTAATGGTCCTATACACATTACGCCTGCAACGTTACAATCTCAACTTTTATTTAAAAATATTATTTCATGAATTCTAGTCTTCACAGCCTGGAAACAAAACCATTTCAGTTTTTACAAAAAAATTAAGGAGTAGTATGACCAACAAAAATAATGAAAAGCAGCAGATTGATAGTTGTTAAAGTTTATTTGAAAACAAATAGATCACAGAAATTGGTGTAAAGAAAGGAGACTACAGCGAGAGTAACGCTACCAGCTGCTCGGCACAGCGGGCGACCTTGGTTGAAGTTTGGTGATCAAACGCCCACCCCTCCAGGAGTGGTTGGTGTTGGACGAGCTGTGAGACAAGACTAGTGCGGCCCTCCCCTGGCCCAGCATTCCACAGCAGCGTGCCAAACGCGACGAGGGCACGGAACTGGGCCTCTGCCTCACTGAGGGACGGCAACACCTCGGCCAGCACAGCCATCACCTTGGATGGCCCATCCCCGTCCTTGCCTTCCAGCAGCACACTAAGGTTTAGCAGTGCAGTTGACAGCGCTACCTACACATACACATAACACAGTGACCTTGGAACGTTGCAGAGACAGCAGGCTACAGTATAGCCCTATCATAACATTCCCCACTCATATTCCTTGTTCTTACAATGCTTCCATAATCTGCACTCTAATTGCTGCAGGATTGACTATACAGTACAACACTGGTTTTACAACTGTATACTCTTCCCAAGTATGTATTTTACAACAGAAAACAACAACTTTTTATCACTACATAATATCAGTATGATTTAGAGACTTTTTTGCTTAATGTCAATGGCATAAAAGAAACACGTTTTTATTTGTGGTAGTACTTATTTTATTCTACCGGCATGTGACTTACAGATAAAATGATATCCAACTTGTGTGACGCACCATTGTAGTGACTTTATGTTAACTTGTACATTTTCCACAAATTTTCCTTCCATTTTTGTATTGGTGCTAAGTTTCTTGAGATGAGACTTACTAAAGGAACCATATTACAACTTCAATATGGGAATTGCAAATTAAATGTTTTCGTGTCCTAAATAAACTATCATGCTTTGTGAACACATATTTGTATATTTTCCTATTTGTATGTACAGTCCGCTCTCGATAATCCGGGGTGATTACTGGCTACGGGTTCCCGGATAGTTGAAATCCAATTATTAAACACAATTATAATAAAAAAATTTTTTAAGTAAAATACCAAAATATGAATGATTAAAGAACACATAAGCATTAAGTGTATGCAGCAGTATTTATTTAAGCAATGCTTTATATGGAAAAGTCTAACATAGCTATTATAACAACATAATAGCTCTATTTGTGTGTGACAGCAGCGCACGGGCTCAACGTGGCAACGTCGTTCGTAACTGAGTGGCAGAAATCTGTTCCCTCCCCTCGTGCTACTGTCGCTTTGTAGATAGCACAGTGCGCTGCTAGCCTACCCTAGCCAGTTTAACAAGGCGTGGATCATTACACACTTCAACATGATTTCACAAAATTCATGGGCTTCTTTTATGTTTGGAAAAATTAACTCCAATGGTCTTTGCTAACATGACTGAATCACGTACTGAATGTGTTGGTGCATTGGTAAAAAGTTGGATTAATAATCGGGAGGACTTGTGTTCGATTCCCAGGTCCAGCCATTCTGCTTACAGTTTTCCACGGTTTCCCCAAATCACTCCAGACAAATTCTGGAATGGCTCTTTGTAAAAGGCATTGCAAACAGTAGGAAGGCACTCAAAGAAAACCATAACAATAAAAAAATTTGAAATGCTATCATTTTTTGACTGTAATTTAACTTAAATAAAAAAGTTGTGGGCCTTGCGTGGGTAATGTGATACATAAACTTATCTGAGAACATCCTGGTAGCATTTTTTGGCTTCTTCACACAAAATAAACATTCAGTAAATGTCCTGTCACAGTACACTAAAACATTACATGTACACAATTGAAAAAATAGCTGCACTTTCTACATACACTGTCACTAAAAAGGTGCTGTGATTGCAGTCATAGGAAAAAAAACCTCTTAATGATTTCTACTTCTTCGAAACATTTTCTTTTTTTCGAACTTGAAAAAGAATCTTTCGTAAGACCATGTTGTCTGTGATTTAAAGTCAATTTGTTTAAAGCAATGAGAATTTGTGTAAGGTTCAATAGCCCTAACGTAGGCACTTGTAAGTAATGAGTATGGGTTTATGGTTCTAGTTAACCAGATGTGTAGGGATGATATTTACAGTGTAAGTGAAAATTGTTGTAATGACCTTGTTTAGGCATGTATTTTGTTGAATGTGAAAATTCTATGTAAATGCTAGATGACGATGTTGAAAGATGAACAACAAATAGTAGTGTGTTGGAGGTTCTATTTGATGGACAGTTACAGGCTTGGCTTAGGAACCTTTCAACCAACATTTTGGAAATTTGTACTGTGTGGTTGGGGGGGGGGGGGACGTATCATTGCAGGACAAAGGTTTTTATTTGGTGAATTAATATCTTATGTGATCGTAATTTTCTAATATGTTTAAAATTGTAATTTTATTTTAGTGGATTCGGTTCCAGAGAGGAAGAGTAGAGACACAGTTATTTAGTCCTGAATGTTCTAGATAGGGCGTAATGTTTGTTTGTTATGGCTAGGTGGCCTTGGCAGGAGGCAGTAGCTTTATTTTTCTTTTTATGTTCTAGTTTTTTCTGCAGGAGTTTTGGCGCCATTTGTTGTTTTAATGCGTAGTTTATGATTGTGCCCTAGAGGGTTCTAGATAATGGAACGAATGACGAAGGTCATGCCACTGAGAACCAGCCAATTAGAGCACGGCGTGTGGTGCCCCTTCGCCCTTCGTTCTAGAATGTTATGCCTCCACCATGTTTTAGAATAAGTCGTGACGCGATCCAGAACGGACGTGCGTGGGGCTGCGGCCCTAGAATACTTTATGAAGTGGAAACTTAACATGCACGGGTAGCACCGCGGTCTCTTCTCTTTAACCTTTCTTTCGGACAAGCTTTAACTCTACAAAATTCGTTTCCGCCCGTGCATGTAGGCCGCTAGGTGCAGAGAGCCAGGATGGCTACTCAGTCTTCTTTGCTGCGGGTGTATATTTCACCGTGTGCTAAATTTTCTGACTTTGTTTCGCTTAATTATCTGATATAGTCCCGCTGCATTTCTGCTTGGAGTTTTCTGTGAACCGGATCCACAGTGACGACGTAACCTGCAAATGTACTACCAGTAAATTCCTGAGTACTTGACTACAGATGAAGAGAAATGTTCCAGTTTTCGTCCCTGCCTTTTTAGCTGGGTGATCGTCGAGCTAGTGCACTGGTCTAGGTGGACTGGTGTGCTACAATTTGTCGGCCCAAGTGGGTCTCAGGTACTTGTACAAGACGGAAACGCTACAAGCTGTACGAAGCAGATATTCAGACTCACACTGTAACTATATGGGTGTGTAATACATTATTTAGATTGTCTATGATTCTACAAAGCACATTATAATTTTACTATGAGATTTCTTGAATACTGTAACTTCTTTGGGAATGTGAAATAACAAGTTCATTGCAAATAATAAAAGAAAGCAAAATGTTAGCAAAAATATATATATGAGCAACTAACGAATTTCAATACATTTTTTGGTCCTCCGGGCTGGATACGGCGAACACAACGTATTTGGTGCAACAAATTACGACAAAACAAGGTATGTAATTACATTTGTCGCCAATTACTACAGTATCCATTCAAGCAATCGCATTACTTGTACACATTTATACATCACTATTTTCATTATTTGTGCCCTCGTAAAACATGACCGAATTAAAGGCACTTATACATAAGCGCGGACAAGTGAAGGCTAAATTGACAAGATTCAGACATTTTGTCGACACTCTCTCACAGGGGCAAAATTTAACTGAACTCGAACTGCGATTCAGCAAGGCTGAATCTCTTCTTGATGAATTCGAAACAATTCAGATAGAATTAGAACTTCTAGAGGATAATTAAATACAATCCATCGAGCGACAAGAATTTGAAACACAGTTTTTTGAAAGTATCGCAAAGGCAAAGGTTTTAATTAATAATTCACACATGCCAAATACAGATGTCAATGTTCATACATTAAGCAATAACACAGAGACAATGGCATCAGTAGCACTAAAATTACCAACAATTCATCTTCCAACATTCAATGGTAGTTACGAAAATTGGCAGCCTTTTTGTGAGATGTTTGTATCACTCATTGATTCAAAATCAAATTTATCAGACATTCAAAAGTTACATTATTTGAAGTCATCGGTTCAAGGGGAAGCAGCACATGTCATTGAAGCATTGCAATTAACGGCAGCAAATTATGACGTAGCATGGACTTTACTGAAAAATAGATATGAAAACAAGCGTTTGATAGTACAGGCACACATCAAAATGATTTTTAATCAACCAGCTATAGAACGAGAATCGTCATCCTCTTTGAGATCATTGCTTGACAGTTCTCAAAAACACACTAGAGCCTTAGCAGCATTACAGTAGCCAACAGAATATTGGGACACACCAATATTACATACTCTCACTTCTAAACTTGATTCAATCACTCTCAGAGCTTGGGAATCAGAAGCTACATCTACTGAATAACCAACATTTAGAGAATTTTCTAAATTTTTACAACAAAGATGCCAAATGTTGGAAGCAATAACTGAAGGGCGAAAGACAACTACAAACCCTACATCTACCAGTAAATCACCATTTAAGATTGATACACGTAAACACCACACTGTTAATCATCTTGGATCGACAATGAAGTGCAATTTGTGTGACGCATCTCATCCTATTTTTATGTGCGAAATCTTAAAGGCTATGCCAGTATCTGAACGTCACAATACAATTAAGAAATTTAATTTGTGTTTGAACTGCTTGAAAAATGGTCATAAGGTTTCAATGTGTAAATCTGGATCATGTAAGTATTGTAATGGCAAACACAACAGTTTACTTCATAATCCTAACATTTCACCATCAATAAATGCACATGTTGTTAAATCAGAACCATCAGTATATGTTCTGTTGTCCACCGCTGTTGTACATGTTCTAGACGCACAGAATCAACCACATATGTGCAGGGTGCTTTTAGACTCAGCATCACAATAAAATGTTATAAGTTCTAAGTTTGCACAAAAACTGAAATTAAAGCAATTCAAAATTTCTTCATCTGTATCGGGCATAGGCTCGACAGCCACAAGATCAGATCGTACTATTCAAGCAACAATTCAATCAAGATTTACAAGCTATAAGGCCACACAAAATTTTACAATTTTACGGAAAATCACATCAGAACTACCAACCACAACAATCGACGTACATAATTGGAACATTCCATCAAGCATCAATTTAGCAGATCCAAGTTTCAATCAACCACAAGTAATAGACATGCTCATAGGCGCAGAATTGTTCTTTGAACTTCTATGTCTTGGTCAATTCAGACCAACATCAGGAAACATTCTTATGCAAAAAACACTTCTAGGATGGATTGTTTCTGGTACTGTTTGTACATCACCACTGTCCAAATACTCAAATATGTGTTTGTTGAGTATTCAGGACAGTATACATGAACAACTACAAACATTTTGGGACATTGAAGATATCTCAACAAAGGGCAATTTCACATCAACTGAAGAAGCTTGTGAAGAACATTTTTTAAAAAACTTTCAAAGAAATAAGCATGGTAGATTTTGTGTAAAACTTCCTGTTCTTGAGTCCATTGGCAAATTAGGAAATTCATTTGACACAGCTCTTCGAAGATATCACAGTCTCGAAAAAAGGTTTATGTTAAATCAGTCACTACATCAAAACTATTTGAATTTTATTCAAGAATTCAAAGATCTAGATCACATGGAATTAGTTCCTAATTCAGAACTATACACATAAAATCCCACTTTCTATATGCCACATCACTGTCTGCATAAGGAAACTAGTACAACGATTAAATTAAGAGTAGTTTTTGATGCATCATGTAAATCTTCTTATGAACTATCACTAAACGATGCTCTAATGGTTGGACCAACAATTCAAGATGACTTGTTTTCAATTGTGTTGAAGTTTAGATATGAGATTGTAATAACAGCTGACGTTGAAAACATGTATTGACAAATTCAAATACATCCTGATCATGCAGATGTACAGCGAATTCTTTGGAGGGATAAACATGAAGAAAAGCTTCAAATATACAGGTTAAAAACTGTTACTTATGGTACAGCAAGTGCTCCCTTCTTAGCCACAAGATGCATCACACAATTGGCCAAGGATGAATCAGAAAATTTTCCTAAAGCATCACAAGTAACCCTTAGAGATTTCTATGTTGATGACATATTAACAGGAGCAAGCTGTATAGAAGAGGCAAAGGAACTACAAAGGGAATTTTGTGACATGTTACAAAAGGGAGGTTTCAATTTAAGAAACTGGTGTTCCAATGAGCCACAAGTGTTATTACAAATCCCACCACAAGACAAAGAATCATGCCACAATCTGACAACAAGTGAAACAACAATTAGAAGCCTGGGACTTTTGTGGAATCCGCAATTGGATAAATTCACATTTTTCATACAGGATATTAATCAAGAAGAACATGTATCTAAGCGATCAATCCTATCAAATGTTGCACGAGTATTCGATCCACTGGGACTCATCGGTCCAGTAATATTATGGGCAAAAATATTTCCTCAAAAGCTGTGGGAACTGAAACTATCATGGGACGAAACTCTACCAGTCTTTTTAGATTCCGCATGGAAACTATTTCGACAAGAATTACCATACTTACGGACATTATATGTACCTCGCAGAGTTGTCAAAGATGATATTAATTCACAACTGTTTGGATTTTGTGATGCTTCAGAAAGAGGCTATGGAGCATGCATCTATATCCGAAGTGAAGACTCAACAGGTAAGATTGTATCCAGATTGTTGTGTTCGAAATCAAGAGTAGCACCTCTCAATAAACAAACACTGCCTCGATTAGAACTTTGTGCAGCAGTCTTACTTTCAAGACTACTCTCATCAGTGGACTGTAACTCAACACATTCTCTACACAGATTCCACTGTAGTGCTACACTGGTTAAAATCTCCGTCATCACAATGGAAAACTTTCGTTGCCAATCAAGTCGCAGAAGTACAAAGATTGACACGCAATTGTGAATGGAGACATGTTCGATCACATGACAACCCTGCAGATCATATCTCGCAAGGATTAACACAATTAGAAATTATGAACACGAAGGTGTGGTGGCAAGGTCCATCATGGTTAAAAGATAAAAACGACTATAATGTTGCAACATTACCAATACTGGAACAAATTCCAGAAAAAAGGAAGGAAACTATTACTCTGAATTCCATTCAATTATACAACATAGAAAACAGATTTTCGTCATTTTTAAAATTGAACCGAGTTATAGCTTATTGTCTTAGATTCATCCACAACATAAAAAACAAAACCCACAGAACATATGGATCACTGTCAGTTCAAGAAGTAAGGTAAGAGGTCCGCCTATCGTCACTGACCCTTTTATCGTCATTTCGAAAACAAATGCTGATAATAAGAGTAAAAGTGTAAAGTCTGACGCACCAAACAGTGCACTGAGTGCAGCGAACTTCACTTGTTCGTTCTCGCCTCACTGATTTTGGAACGCACCCGCAAACAAAGAGTGACGTCAGCCAGTTTACATCTGTACGTAAATCGCGGAAAAACGTAGCGCAGTTTTACCGATTTTGCTAAGCAGATAAGTGACAAAAACATTTAATTATAATTCTGAAAGTGGTCGTATTGCAATGATTCTTGTTTTGTATTGAAATAGAAGTGTAAGGCATTATATTTATCTATAACTGGTTGTACACATGTTCATTTTACCGGGATATACAGGAGTGACGATAGTAGGAATGCCGAAAATAATATTGTACCACCTATCGTCACCCCCTGACGATAGGTGGTACAAACACATTATTTGTATAGCGGAATAAAGGAAACCTAAGGCAGCGTAGAATATTTTTGTGAGTTACATAAAGGTTATTAAAGTATGTTATTGTGCCTCGGTCCAATTATCGTCATAGGTGACGATATGTGGTACAACTACATGACAATATAGGGAACATTGTTGCAGTGTAATGTCCAAACGAGCGAGGTATCAATATGAGCCGCAGCAAATGGAGGCAGCCATACAGGATGCGAGGGAAAATGGACTGCCCATTCAACAGGCTGCCACAAAACATGGTGTCCCCAGGAATACCTTGTCCGACAAGGTAAAGGGCAAGACACAGGAGGGAAGAAAGATAGGCAGAGACACGTGGTTAACCCAGGATGAGGAACGTCGTTTGGTTGAGTGGGCACTCGCCCTGTGCAGAGCGGGTTTTCCGCTCACCGTTAACAACTTGCAGAACGGAATGCAGCAGTTAACAAAGGAGCTCCAGCGGGAATTTCCTTTTGTGAATGGGCGACCTGGAAGGAAATGGTGTAGAACGTTCCTTAAGCGACATCCTACACTTAGACTAAGAACGCCACAGAACCTGACCGCCAGCAGGGCTGCCATGACCCAGGACCGGGTCATCTCATGGTACCAGGAAGTGTACACCTATCTTTTGGAAAACCAGATGGAAGACATCTTAAATGATCCCACAAGGATTTACAATGGGGACGAGTCAGCCTTTTTCCTTTAGCCGAACTCAATTGAACTGACTCCCAGAGGATGAAGGCCTTATAATTTACCAGCTCCAAATAAACAAGGGGCAAGAAAAAACCACGTCAACTAACCAATGCTTGTAGCTATTTAGTGACCAGGAATTTTGACACATTGTTCGTGAGCAATGAAAAACACAACATAGTTTAAATCTCGTGTATTAACTACTTCAAGAAGCAATTCACATATATACGAGAGTTCACATACGTGTCCGCAACATGCCATTAAATACACACTGACACTGATAAAAGTACAATCTAATTTACAATGCGTAAACAATCTCTCAAATTATTGATGAGCCTAATGTACATACAAGTTCACTTTAATCCACTCCTCTGACAATCTTCCCCATTTAACTCGTGGGCTGCTTTACATTACCATTCACTCGTTTCACCAATGCTCACAACATTTCCTCCCAAACGTGTGGCGTTACATTCGTAAAGTTAAAACAGTTAGGCCAAGAAATTGTCCTGTTGTGTCCCGTATGCGATGTTGTACCAACTGCGTGCTATCCACACACTACAGTGCCATCACTAAAGACATTGACAGCCCAACTGCCGACACGCCCCAGTTACACTCACTCGGGGTAGGCGACGAGGGAAACAGTCCCCAAAGGGAATTGGCCACTCACCGAAATCCTCGATGAACCTTTTGAAGTTAAGGACGCTCACTACTCACGGAGCAGAAAAGACAACCTTATGTCCTCCTTCAGCACGACAGCGCGAGCCACGCTCGCGTACTTCTCGCCCCAGGCACATCCATTCTTCTACACGTGAATTACAGCCTACCAAGGCACAAGCCCAGTCCCCAGAGCTCGCGATGTTAATTGCTCGGCTTCCAACCTGAGAGTAACTCTTCTCTCTACGCACCGCGGCACGCTCGTCTCGCTAGCGCCCCTGCCGCCGGCCGGCGGAACTCGACCCCCACCTCCCTCCAGGTCCCCCCCTCCATGACCAGTGGAGCGGGAGGTCCGGCGGGGAAGGGGGGGCTAAGGCACCGTCAACCGGGGCGACACCTCTCACATTAAGAGGCGGCCGAAGCCAGCCTCGGGGTCCCAGTCGAAAGGGGCAAACAAACACACTGCTCTAGGCCCCAGAAACTCAAAACCCACGAAAGCCCTACAAAAGAAACTAAAAAAACTCAAACCCCAAAATGTACCCAAAATAAGGAAAAAAATAAAAAAAAAACTGACCTAAGAACCAAGAGCATCCCTTCAACCCCCCGCCCTATCAAACCCCACAGCCAGAGAGCAAACTCCACAGATCCCATTCATACATACACCCAGCCACAAACCAAGCCCATGAGACTAGACCGAATACACCTATATCAAGACACACCTGCTATACCAAAAATTACAATCACCTGTTACTCAGTGAGCAACTAACAATACACATTATCTCCATTAAAATATAAAAACAAAAATACCCAAAATCAGTATACCAATATACATGAGATGGAGTATGCAAGTTAATATAAAATACTAATATATTACCAGAGCATACCTTGTCGTGCGCACGACTCATATCACACTAGATTCAAATTTCACGACCAAAACACAATAAGCAAGCCTACTGCTCTCATGATATATGTAAAGCCATAGTAAGACAAGCCTCCCTACTCTTTTAAAGCACACATTCAACAAATAACACTAAATAACAATAAAAAGCAAATAGATAAACACCCTTAAACACAATACATATTAATACACATGACTAGACTTCTGCGCGCAAATCATTATTAACATCGAGATAGATGTGGAATTCCATTTACACTTCAATACCATTATAGACACTAAATAAACAATGTGCCTTCCGTAACACAAATGGGTTACTTTCTTTATGCATCATCCACGTGTTTTCTCCTAAGCATTTCTGCAAGACGTACGGACCCTCGTACCGAGGCGAAAGCTTAGCAGAAATTTTAAACGCGAAGTCCGAGAGGCGAAAGTTCCTACACAAAACCTTATCTCCCACTTTAAAGGGGTTTGCACTCCTACCCACATTATACCTGCGAGCCCCTAAAGTTTGTGCTTCCGTTAAACGCTCCTTGACCCTAGATAACAATGCCTTGCGTTGCGGCTAAGTGTGTCCCGAATCTAAGGGAGGTATGCCCCAAACATTGAGCAAGGGGTGCGAAGCACGCCTACCCAAGAACACCTGTGCAGGATTTTCTCCGGTACTCTCATGCAGCGCGTCATTGAACCCCAAGTTAACCCACGGGATCTGCACATCCCACTCGTTGTGCACAGGATCGCTGAATATTCCCAAGGCAGCCTTAAGATTGCGGTTCCACCATATTCCCTTGTGGAAAGTGCGGGCTGCTAAAGGAATGTTTAATGCCCCACTCAATGCACATAATTTTAAATTCGTTACCTGCAAAGCAGGTAGCGTTATCGCTAACTAGTTCAGCCGGTGCCCCAAAAATCTTCCAAACCTGGTTAACTAATACCTCAGTAAGGGCCCGTGCTTTCATACTCTTAATAGGCAATATAAAGGTGAATTTAGAAAAAATATCCAATACCACTAGCAGCGCTATATGGCCCTTCTTGGAACCCCTTAATATCACTACTCATTTCCGGCCAATAAAAATCTCGCCTAATCTTTTCCTTAGTTCGTAACAACCCCAGGTGGCCTCCTACCGGCTGATAATGATAGTAGCGCAGAATCATCCCGCGAACGACTTCGGGCACTAACAACTTCCTTTTCCCGCCCTTCTCCGCATAGTACAATATCCCGTTATTCAATACATAGGGGACCTGAACACCGGTGCTCAAACCTCAAACCGCACGACACGGACATATCGTATGTCAACCAGTCCAATATTATTAGTGTACTCCCAGCGCCAACCATTGCGGCAGTATGGTGCCAGGGTGCAGTACTGTTTTAGTGGTTCTGTGGATATATATGAAAACTAAATTTGTTTTTTTTTTGTTCTTTTTATTTAACTTAGTGTCAATTTTTGCCCATGTATGTCATTACTTAGGGTCTCTTGTGTTTGTAGGGTTATATTATTGTTATGTCTGTGTCATTGGGTATTGTTTGCTATGATTAATCCTTTGGAGATAAAACGATCACTTGAAGTGCCATTGCTCTTAAGATAGTAAACTGAACTTCTTTAATTACTAATTACTACATAATTAAAAATTTGTTTCGCACACAAGTTATGTTACGTTCGATCTTAGGTGCTATTTTGGAACTAAGTTACTGGTTTCAAATGGAATAGGCTTCCTACCATTTATTTTGTGTGTTAATGTGTACAAGTACTCAGGCCTATATTTACTGTGTTCTAACATTGTCTTAACATGATTGTTTCAGTTACTTTAGGCCTAGTAACTACTAACTTACTTAATGTTAACTAATGTGTGTGTGTGCGTATCACTTCTCTGAATATTCAATTATTCTGTTACATGTATATCTTAAGTAACTATAGCCTAATATAGTATATACTTATTTGTCATCATTGTAGAAATCTTAAAGTCATTTCAAAACAGCAGTATAATTACTATACCAGTACCACTTTTGTACATTTAGGTAACTTAAGTTAAAGTACCGGTGCTAAAACCACATTTTGCACCATTACTAAGAAACAAAGCATGTGACAGAAATAATGCAACGCAAACAATATGTCGCAAACTGAAATATAAAACAGGATTATGTTTCCATATTACTCTATATCACACAGTTTTAAAGTTATCGTTGAAAACGGCAAGTTTTTTTCGTCAAAACACTGTAAGGTAATACGTTTTGCATGATATCTCAAAAACTAAGAATAGAATAGAAAAAATGCACGACAAAGAAAACATCGGCAACAAAATTTTAAACAAGATATTCTCTTACATTATTTCTCTACCTCACACAGTTTTAAAGTTATCGTTGAAAGCGGCACATTTTTTTCGTCAAAACACTGTAAGGTAATACGTTTTGCATGATATCTCAAAAACTAAGAATAGAACAGAAAAAATGCACGGCAAACAAAACATCGGCAACAAAATTATAAAAAAGATATCCCCCTACATTATTTTTCTATCTCACACAGTTTTAAAATTATCGTCAAAAATGGCACGTTTTTTTGTCAAAACACTGTAAGTTAATACATTTTGCATCATAGCTCACAAACGAAGCATAGTACAAAAAATGCATGGCAAAGAAAATGTCGGCAGCAACATTTTAAACAAGATATTCCCCTTCATTATTTCTCTGTCTCGTACGGTTTTGAAGATACAAGCTGTGATAATGTGTGACGATAAATGGGCCATAGGTGTGGCGGTAATTGGGACAAATGATTTTCGGCATGACGATAGATGGTACAAAACAACACTTTTTGCGGAAATTTATTACTTGTATGGTACTATGACTATCTTGTACTATACCTCGTATACGTGTTTGGGAATGTTTGGGCTACCTTTCTGTGTCTTCAAAGTCGAAAAAACTTATTCAGGGTGGGATTGACATGCATATTTGCTGACATATTTCTTAACATGCCGATAGGCGGACCTCTTATCTTACAACATGCACAAATATGTTTATTAAGGCTGGTTCAAGCACAAGCATATAGTAAAGAACTTTATGATCTATCTAAGGGACAGCAAATTAGTATGCAGAGCAAATTAAAGAGTCTGAACCCATTTCTGGATGAAAATCATCTCATTAGGGTGGGCAGAAGAATTCAATACTCAGAATTACCATATGACCAAATACATCCTATAATAATTCCAAATAAAAGTAACTTGACGTATCTGATAGTTAAACAAGAGCATTTAAGGCTCCCGACAGGCAACCGAGGAGTTGCTGTGCGGAAGGTTTAGCGTGCTGTTTTTGCACCCAGCTCGGTGGCGAGTTTGAGAACTAAACCGCCGCCCCTCTCTATCTCTCTCGGGCCCCCTCCACTCCGATAGTCGCCGCGGAGGCTCCACGCCCCTCCCTTTTCCGCCCTTCCACCCCCACGGTCTTCGTCTT
>PNEQ01084788.1:0-21255 GCA_003012365.1 Medauroidea extradentata
TCATATTAAGGCCTTTACATAGTGCAAAATCTAATATATCTGGTTGGTTATTTATTTGTGTAGGCTCGAATGTTGGTTCATCAGGCGCATGAATAAAATAATTATGCCTGGTTTGGTGATTAAATAGAGTGTTTCCATTGGCTGTTCGCGCCCTGCAGCCCCAGGTGGGGTGTTTTGCATTCAGGTCGCCAACAGCCAATAGAATGGGGGATATGTTTGTTAGTTCATTTAAATCCGCACGCGTAAGTGTGCGGCCAGGTGGACAATAAATTGAATAGAGTGAAACTTGCTGGCCGCCGAGTTTTAAATTAATTCCCACGGCTTCAAGTGTATTTAGTTGAGGCTGTTTTGCTACATGGCAGTTTATTGTGTTTTTAATTAATATTAAAACACCGCCTCCTGCATGATTTTCTCTGTCCCTCCTAAAGCAAGAGTAACCTGGGACAGAGAAACGATGTTGTGGGCGTAAATGTGTTTCATTAACTGCCGCGATTTGTACCTGGTGGCGATTCAAGTAATCTATCAGCTCCTGCTTCTTATTCCGGATGCCTGCTGCATTCCAGAACAAGATTTTGGCAATGGAGGGGGGCCTATTTGCAGGTCTGTTATCCTGCCTAGGGGGTGGCATTGGTCTGGCCCATTTTCCTGGCCGACAAGGCAAAGCCCATCGTGGCCTTACACTTGTCCTCTAGGGCGCTGCTCGGATCCAGCCAGATCGTGAGCAGGTGGAACAGCTGTGTGCACAGCTGTCCCAGTTCGGGGTCTTGCTGGACTTTGGGAGACTGAGCAAACTCCTGCTCAATTGTGCGGAACACAGAGGGCGTCACAGAGGCAGTGCTCTGTGCGGGGGTTACTTCCATACTGGCGTCCTGGGCCATTTCTGGGGTCTTTAAAGGCTCGGCTTGAGCTGGTCGCTCCTGATTGGCCGGGCGCTCCGGCCTATCCTGGCGCGGCGCCTGGGGCGGGGTGGGGGTGGCCTGCTTGCCAGTCTGCCGCGGTTGCTCGAGGCGAGCACTGACGGGCTTTTTACTTGTTTTTGGATTAGTTTTTGGGGTCATTTTCCCCTTGGGTCCCATTTGTGGGGGGCGTTGGCCTCTGGGCCGATGAGGGTTGGCTAGGGCAGGGAATTCTACCTCTGAGAATCCCTGTTGCGCATAGAAGGCGTTATATCTGTTACTAGTTAGTATTTGAAATTTTGGGCGTGTCCGGGTACGAAGTTTTGCGATTGTGTGCGCTCTTGTTGTTGTGGGCCTCTACCCACAGTGGTCCAGCCGTCTTGGCTGGTTTGTGCCCAGGGGGCACGAGGGGCCTTGTAATTTTTAGGGGCTTGGTTCAGGCCCTGCAGCGAGGCTTTGCTCTGCTGCTGGCGCTTCTGCCTCTCGTCCTTTGGCAGAAAACGCCACTTCTCGGCCTTGTAGGCCTCGCAGCCTCTGTAGTTGGCTGCATGTTTGCCTTGGCAGCCAACACAAAATCGGGAGGACCTATCGTCTTTATTTTCCAGGTCGCAGGCCGAGGTCTTGTGGCCCTTGCCGCACAGGCGACACCTAGGTGGGGCGTGGCACACTTTGCTTGAGTGGCCATATCTCTGGCAGTTGCTGCACTGCGGGGGGCCTTCGGGGCGATGGTAGTCTTCTACCTTGAACATTAGTCCGCACAAGGTGCGGAGCTCGAATATGGCCTTGGACGCCTCTGAGTTTGGCAGTTCCACTGTAAACATGTGGTGGGGCTTGCGATCACGGGTGGACAGCTTTGGCTCTATGGTAAGTGGCTCGAAGCCAAGTCCGCATAGTTCTTCCCTGATCCATGCGATTGGAAGTGACCTGTCTAGTCGCTTGATTGCGCCTTCATAGGTAGCTCATTGCGTGGGGTTAGCACGCTGAATGGCACGCTTACAGACTCCAGGATCTGTATGGCTGACCTGTAGTCTGCAATGGTTTGGGGTAGATACTGTACCCCCTGTGGGACCAGACGATTTTTTGTTGGCGCACTTAACTGGTCCTTGAACAGTTCAAGGACCATTCCATACGTACAGTCTGATGTATGGTAGACTGTGATCGGGCGGAGGGCGGGCTTCGGGGCCTGAGTGGCAGGGTTCTGTTGTCCCTGTTAGTTGGCTCCGATCCCGGAATCCATGCTTGCGCGGTCTTGGACAGTGTCGTCCGCTTTTCATTTTTTGGCATCCGCCATGATGCCTGAGGGGGCCCCCGAGGGGGTAATGGGAGTGTATTGACTACTCAATGTAACGACTAGATATATACTACACTAGCACTAATTAAAAATAAAAACTAATGAAGAGCTATAGAAACTGTCTGGCGCTGTTAAAACAGCAGCAGACAGGAAACCTTTCAAACGTCCCTCGTTGCCAAGCACTTGCTAGCTTGCCTAAAATGAATTTAAACTCACTAGCTAAATAACCTGCCTATCCGACCTATGGCTATATTTACCGACTCACACTGTGTGTCTTAGTTGTCACGGTTGCGTATCCAACACACAGATGAGCGACAGAAGCTGAAGGTCTGGTAGACTGGTAGATGACAGTGAGCACGATGTGCACACTGCGGCTGCCGGAACAGAACTCTGGCACACGTCACAACTAGGGGTCTGGGAATATTCAAAATCAGTGAATTACTCGTGAATAATTTAGTATTCAATTCGAAAACTCAATTCAAATCACTTTGTAAAAAATCAAAACTGAGGGAGCCATACTGCTACTCTCTCAATTGTTCGCAGAGAGTACAAAAGATTGAGAGAGCTAAGTTGTATTCTCACTCTTACTCTCTCGTGCTCTCTGGCATACGACAATCTTGATTACAGCTATGTTTTAAAGTTACTGAAGAAACGTCAGTCACATATTCCAAATATTTTAATATTTATACTTAAATAATTTCCGATGAACAGTTTTGTATGGACAAAAATAATTCAGTGATTTCTGTCCTGATAGACATTTAAATACACAAAATAAAAAAATTTTGGCACTACCTGTAACAGCTATGCACTGCTTGAAATATGATAATGGTAAGTTAAAAATGATTATTTGAACTGTCCACGAATGTATTTAATGTGTTTATAAAAAATCGTATTTATACAACTTATGCACGAACTACCTTTGCATCGTTTGATTACATACACGAGATTGCATCATCCTGATTGGAGAGAGAGAGAGAGAGTGCCAGAGTGCTGTCACTCTCTCTCGTGGTAATGCGAAAGAGTGCTCTCTCTAGAGAGCCTTTAAATTGAGACATGTCTTAGAATAGTTAAGAATTTTTACTTTCACGATACATTGGTATATTGATGTTCTTATAGTTGAATGCTCTTTGCAACTAACGACTATCTTTATTGTTTATTATAAACTCTCGTCTTCAAGCCTCATTTCATTATGTTCAGTCTAATTAATTTTAGTTTTAATCGGGATAAAAAAAACAATCTCCGTGCACCATAGATGTATTCCATCACAGATGTGTTGCACTTCGAGCAAACTGTTTGGCCACAACTTCAGCACACTGATTTTATTAGACAAATCTGCCTGTGTCAGGTTGTGCATATTAGTTACAGTAATCTGTGTATTGTTTACCTACTTTTTATGTTGTTTGTTTTTAGTAATTAAGTTTGAGTTAAAATTAAAATGATTATGTATATATAATTGTTAATGTAATTTTGGTCCTTAAGTGTGCTTAACCTATAATTTTTCTTTAAAGTTCAAAGTTAACATTGTTTGTATGGTTGATAATGTTTTGAAATACTGTACATTACAGCCACTTATTACTTAAAATCATACTGCAGTACATAATTAAAATTCTGCATTCAAGGATTTTATAAAATATCTTAGTTTTAAGTTCTGAACATGTAAAATAACAAGAAATTTGTTTCGATGAACCTTCGAAATTCATGAATAATTTATTATTCGATTCAGAATTTGATTTGATTCCAAAACTGCTGATTGCAAACCCCTATTCACATAACTATAAAACATATAACTTTGTTTGTAATTTTAAATGATAAAATAAATAGTAACTATGTTACCCTTGGCCTTAAGTACCATAGCACACACTTTTATTCCAAAACAACTGATAAAAATTCAGGGGTGCATACTATACTCGGAAAATAAAAATATGTGTGAAAAAAAGGTCAGGGGTCGGTTGAGAGGATGGTGGGGGGGGGGGGAGAAGGCGAAGTTAAAGTCGTAAATTGACGGGTGTCAAGAGTAGGAAGCAGAGAAAAAGAGGCCGATGGACGGGCGAGAAGGGAAAGGGGGGTGAGAAGCTGAAGTTATAGTCGTAAACCGACAGGGTGTCAACAGTGGGAGGCAGAGAGAGAACGGTCTCAAGGCCAGGTTCCTCCATCATTACTCCTCTTCCTTTTCTTTTTCTCCCCCTTTCCCCTCCCCAGTATCACACTATTATCCCAAGGATGGATGTTCTGGACGCATGCTTAGTGATCGTGTCTTTTTCAGGTGTGGTGGTGGTGTAGTTTTATTTATCTGACATGAACACAATTATATGATAGGGACGAATATCATGAAAACAATATCATCCCATTGCACAATGATTTATTACGTACTGAAAACAGCGTGCCTGAATGAATCTTATGATACGTCTGTTCAATGTGTGGCGGTGGAAGTAAACCGTGCTCGCGCCTACATATGCTGTATGAGTTCAGTGCGGGGTTGTGCGGGGTGCTTTCATAGCATTTGAAAATGCAGCTCCCTATAGAGCAGAGAACCGATGACCGCTGTGATGGACCACGGTTTTGCTCGGGAAGCGGGCGTGGATGATTGATATATGCTGCTGTTCCCAACTATGCAATTGTATGGTCGAACCTATCCGCGAGGTACACAATGGTATGGTGATGGTTGGCACAATGACGATGATAGTGGTACTCACTGATGAATGTGGCTACACACAAGAAATGAGATGCAACTCACGTGAACCGAATGCAAAATGATGTAGATGTATGAATGAATGTACAATGTCCCTTTATTCACTTTACAGTGATGGTAATGGCTTCGTTGGTGATGAGCACGTGGTTTCACAAAACCGACCGTAAAATATTAACTGATGCATGAAACTGATACATAATTACATTGCTGAATAATACCAATATGCCCTGACACAATTGACAGTTAAAATCTCTGAATAATCTTCATCGACGTGCGGATGACTGCCGATTACAAAGTCCCTAGCCATCTGGCATGAACAAAGCGCACACGCGGTTTCAAATTAAAGTACCATTTACGTTAATAATTATTATGTAAAGTGGAATGGCACTTGCCAGGGAAATACTTCGGAAAAACGTGTACGAAAAATTATGATCCGGTGTATTAAATAACTATGGTAACCTACTTCAGTGAAACAACGATGGTGCATACACGGACAGCGTCTTACCTCACAAGAAGCCTGCGACAAACTGTGCGGAGGAACATGGCCGCTGATGGCTCGTGGCCTATCGCCGGGGCGTTCACTTCCGGCGCCACTCACATGACTGTTCTCTACCATTCCAGAAATGATATTTTAAATTAATTGTTATGTTAAATGTAGAAAAATGGCACAAAATGAATTGTTATGTTAAATGTAGAAAAATGGCACAAAATGAATTATACATTGTAAAAACAGGTTACATGTTGACTCTCGCATTGAGTCCCTTAAAATACGTTAATTATGGTTTAAATGTTCAAAATGAGTTGGCCAAACCTCAGAACATTTCCACGCGACGGTTCGAATGTCCGTCGTGACCACTTTGAAAGAAAGAAACACTAGACATACACAATCAATGACCCTGTGGAAAAGAATACATGCAAAACACCAGAACACTAAGTTAATAAAATATTTCATGAGTCTGTGGTCAAGCACATGCTTATTCGTATGGATTTATGGTGATGTTATGGGCTTACTGCCCCTGCTGGCCCTTGGCCGGCATCATCCTTCAGTCTGTCCTTGTGTCGTCTATCCATCGCCTTTGCTGTCTGTCAATCCTACTATATTGCCTTCTGTTTTTATCATCACTCATTTATTGTAACTCATTCACCTGTGCATATTTGAAGGTCATGATATGTCTTACTGTCAGAGTTTTTGGTATGAGTGCTACTCTGCGACTTTATTCCAGATTGCGCTAACCTGACATTCTGTACTTATTTAGCTGTTTCTCTCGTGGAATTCTTTGACACAGTCAAGTGCGTCCAGCTAGAACTCTTTTACTATGGATCATTTATACAAAGATTTTAAGAGCTTAGTTTCTCTCCAAATTTACACCACTAAAAGTGAAGTGGTTTATGTTCAGTCATAGAGGTTATGTATTTCTTTGAATATGTGATTTTATTGGTAACTATAGTGAGAGAGTTACAAAATATTCTTCTCTTATTCTGCTGCTGGCTAATTTTCTTGAGACAGTAATTGTCGGTCACTTTTTTTTTTACAGCCCACATCTTGCAGTTGTCATGTGTGAACAACAAGCAGAAGCTTTCTGGCAGTTACATATGTTTGATGAACTTGCTAACTTGGTGTCACGAGTGGAGTTCAGTAACGACAGGTCATGGGGTATGCAAGTTGGTAGAATACTAAGTGACTTCAGAAAATTGGACCACGAGAGATTACACGAAAATGTGGAAATAACGCGCAAGATGTTAATGGAAGCTCTAGCAACATCAAGCTTGGATAAGGGTGCTTATCACAATGGATATGAGGAAGTTGTCAGGTAACTTTCTGCATTAGTTGAGGAAGGTAAATTTTGTGGTTTTAGAAGTAATTTATTAGGTATTTAACTAAGCAACAATGGATATGGTGTTTTTTATTTCTTTTGCAGTTGTGGTCCATTACATCCAATAATACTGCTTTGTTTGTACGTACATGTGTGTTAATTTACATACTAGTCAAGGTTTTTGAATATCATGCTGCACATTTGAGGTGCACAATTGCTAATATGGTACAATACAACAAACTTTTAATGGTTTGGGAAGTGAGGCCAGTATGTCAAGCGAAAGAACTGTTTCTGTATTCAAAGCCAATGTGCTGTGGTTGTAGGCTGCAGATGCTGAATGAAGTGGAAGCAGCAGAAGACATGGTGCAGCGCACATTGTCCAGTCAGAACCATACGCAGGTGCTGGCGGCACTCTCTCACAAGTGGGGGCTCAAGCTGGAATGTGTGCAGCAATCTGCCAGTGTCCTGGAGCCCATACTTGCCCTGCGTCGCACTCTGCTGGAACTGTCTCGTCAGTTACTTCAGAGTAGAGTCCCCTTAGCTGCAGAGGCTCTTGAGCCATTGGTCGGCAGGCTGTGGCTGAACAGTGCTGAACTTGCTCGCAAGTATGTGGAGCAGATTACTCTACTCGCTCGCAAGCATGCTATTTTTTCCCTGTCAACTTTTTATTCTGTGGTAAACCTAAACTTGATACAGTATGCTGATTTTTGTACTCATTTTATTTTTGTGTGTATAAATTATATTATGGTATTGGTGAAAATTTCAGAATTCCACATGCAGCCTATATTACTGAATTGTATTTATTTTATTGTATGGGGCCTATTGTCGTTTCTTTCACATACGAGTTTCGGTCATTGTCTCGTGACTTTAAACAGCTAATGAGTACACTGACAACTAACTGTGTCTTGTTTTACTGCCAAGGTTTTACTTATCACATACAGTATTTTAGTGCTCATTATGAACCATGAATTTAATCATGATTAATACAATATAACTCTGATTTTATGACTGGCCATGGTTCCAGAGAATGTAGTTGTAAAATTGTTGCAAAATAAAAAAATAACTTAGTTTTACGTCAAAATGGTTTAAAGTTATGTTTAACATGTATTTTTTGCTTAAAGTTCGTTATTTTTCTTTAAATGTTATTTAATTTCAGACTTTTTATAAGGGAAATTGTAATCTCATAGCTAAGTCTCTAATACTGTACAGTCAATTTATTTTGCAAATTTTTGAGAGCAGCACAAGTTTTGTGTTCTTTTGTGTAAAACATTCTACTATAAATTATGTTAGTACGGTACTATAGACTGGTTAGTATGGTACTATAGACTCATTATAATCCAGTTTAATGTGACTGCCAGTTGGGCCAGTCATACACAAATATGTACTATATTACAATTATGTTTGGGTGTACAGATGTTGAGGATTAAACATTCTTATAATTTATATACCTAGTTAATTTCTTATTGAGCTTGTAAGTATGAGTGCAATATTTGCTTGAATGCAACCTTTTTGTTTCAACAGAGCCTGTTCATATCATCAGGCCTATAACTGCATAATGAATGCTCAGAAGTGCAATCTCAAAGAAGTGTTTATTGAGAAGGCAAAATGGCACTGGGAAAGAGGGGAACAGGAGCTAGCATTCATGACTCTGAGGCGAGGCTTAGAGCAACATTTCCCTGACTCGAGCTCATTCAAGAATATAACTTCTTCAGAAAGGAAGGAAGATCGCAAGCTGTGTGCAGAGGTTAGTGGCGTGTTGCATTTCATACTTTGATATGCTTTACATGCTCATTGGGGTTTCTATTTTAGCAATTGAAAAATTTTGTATTTTAATTAATTTAATTAAAATTTTTTATGAAAAAAAAGTGTACATACAGGTCAACCTCGCTATAACGAGTATGGCCTATAGCGAGACATTCATTATTATGAGAATTTTAAAATGTAGAAACTCGCTGTATACGAAAAACAAGGTTAAAATATTTATTTACGAGTGAACTTCAACGATATCGTTCGCTATAACGATAGGCCGGTAACAATACACAATCGATACCTCGCACTTTCTTGCTGCAATATATCGCACTTGTGGCGCTTCAATGCGGCGATATTTAAAGCTTCGGGCATGGCTGCATAACTCAACAGATACGTGCATCGCATCACAGCGCAACAGGTGCGAGAGAGAGAGAGAGATGCTCTCTCTCTCGCACTCGTCGCGCTGTGATGCGGCGCGTGCGCGTATCTGTCGAGTTTTGTACATGATCCTGCTTTTTTTCACGCAAACTTAGTTGTTTCTGCCAAGTGCCGATCATAGTGTCATGTTGCTTTTGATAGCTTAATGCTGTATTTATTTTCGATAAATTACTTGGCTATTTAGTCTGGTTTTTGAAATGGCAAGCGTAAGTCACTTGATATTGCTACGAAATTTAAAATTATTACCGAGTGTGAAGCGGGGAATGTCAGCAAAAGTGAGGTTGGCAGACGATCTGCAGTCCTCTACACTGTTCACGGTCCTTAAAAATAAGGACAAAATAAAGGCTGCTGTTCTGCAGCAAAATGTACCGACAGGTAGTAAAAAATTACGTGCTGCAGACCATTCTGATTTAGAGGATGTGTTGCGAGAATGGTTTAACCAAATATGTTCTTCAGGTGTACCAATAAGTGGGCCGATGCTCAAAGTCAAGGCGTCAGAGCTCTCTCTTGAATGAAAATTGAAGATTTTAAGTGTAGCGAGGGCTGGCTGCACTGATTTAAAGTGCGAAAAGGAATTACCCAACATGTTGTGTCTGGGGAATCGGGAAGTGTAAGTGACAAGGCAGTAAAGATGTGGGATTCTGTGCTCCAGGACATTCTGAAACGATATGCGCTACGAGACATTTATAATGTGGACGAGTCAGACATATTCTATAACCTTTTGCTTACTCTTGACAGATTTTTTTCCTTACAAAAGTGAATAGGAAGCTAATCTTGACGGACTTTTTCTCTTAGGAAACTGAATGTTTTTGACAGTTGTTCCCTTAAAAGTATTTTTTTTTTGTAATCAAGAGTATTTTATGACAGGTTTTTAAAAAAGTGTTAATGGAGTAACAACAAATAACGTAGTGGACGTAGTTTTGTAGTATACATAATTTCACGTTTTCACGATAATAAGCAGCGCTCCGGTTTTTTGTAAACCTTAACAGGATTTTAAGGTAATATTTTTCCCATTACTCTTTTATATTGTATTAATTTAAAAAAACAGTATTTTGTAGCACGATTTACTGTACAGCATTTCAGATGTATCCACACTATTGCCATAGCTTTCAAAACTGTGACTACCGTAATTGTTTATGGGCAGGCTGTGAACGGCGGCACACAGTCTAGGCCACGGCACAGCGTTATAGGTCATTATAATGTACGCTCGCCGCTGCTGGCATCGCGATAGCTGCATGCCGCGTTGCTGGCTGCTGGAGTGCGACATGGACAATGAGTGCGTGCGTTGGTTGGTGGTAGCAGCTGCAACCTTGAACCAAGCAGTATTGCAATACGTAGTCGCAGCAGTGTTGTCACGCGTGGCTACAGACTAACGGCCTACACTACAGCAGTTGCGACGCACGCACATCACACACGCTTACTAGTTTGTTATTTTTATGCGGTGGAAGTAAACACGAGCGGCGGACTTTTGTGATGGGAAAGTCAAAGTACTGTAACTATACAGAAGGTGTCCAATTCAATCTTATGACATTTTTATTTTGCCACACAGTTTGGTAACAGAGTCGCGTGCTTGGCATTTGGAGTAAATTGAAAGTTAGTGCAGCCTGGAGAAAGATGAATACTGAATTAAACACTATAACGTCAAAAGCATTGTGTACAATTTAGTTGGTACCGGTAAGTGAAGTTATCCTTTAAAGTTTCATTTATTTTTTCTGCACCTTTAGGTATATTTTTTTCTCAGTTGTAGGTCCCACATGTTGATCTATTTCAAGATAAAATATGGCATTCTTCTGTATTTATTTGGAGTATACAGTAAGTAGTAACAATAGATTGCCAGGATGTACATTAAGGAAAACACATGTACTTAAAGAAATATCTAACTTTCTTTTTACTATATTTGGCTATTGCGAGAATTTGCTATAGCGAGAATTTTTTAGCCATTTAGATGTGTCGTTATAATGAGGCTTACCTGTATTTATTTTCCAATAATCTAAACTTTGGTTTTGTTTTAATCCAAGGAACATTATTTATGTACATACGGTATAGCAGAATACATACTTAAGCCATTGCTGTTTTATGATAATTAAATTATGTATGTGTTTGTCCATGATTATTATCAACCAGAGAAATTAGTGCAAGTCACATTTTCTTTACAATCAGAGCATCTGTACAAATTTGACCGTCTAGGAAGAAATGTCAACAAAACAAGTTAATACTCGAGATAGTAACGTTAATTTTACAGGAAAGTAGTTAAATTTCTTGTGGATAGAGTAAGTATTTTTACAAGGGAAAATGTATGCAATTAGCTACACTGGCACAGGGATAAGGCTGTTTACCAATTGAAACTGATGGTTGAAGTATGTGACACAGGTATTTTGTTGTGGTTGGATGCCATTCGAAAGGCAAGTACAATTTTTGTTGAATGTTGCATGGATGTGGTGTTTCATTTTGTTGAGTTTGTGTTGGAATATCAGTATGCAGGCAGAATTGATTACAAATTCTTGATGCTTTTCATGTGAGGTTGCGTGGAAGATGAGAAGTAGAGACACTGGAAAATCGTAAAAACAATATAGGCGCGAATATAAATGACAAAATGATTTACCGACAAATAAATGCTACAATCCGGTTTTTGAAAGTAATTACGTATTTACATTTCTGATAAATCTTCAGTTTACCTTAACTTTTTAAATAAACAATTTCTTATTAGTTACTATTAATGGCCTAATGGCTCATACAATAAAGAAAATTCTTTATTTTCAGCATTTTCATACAGTGTTTGAAGATAACCTAATAATCAGTGGTAACGAGCTGTGTAAACAATCAGCACAATCCATGAATCTTGTAAATAACACGAAACACAATTTAAATATACATAAGTACGCACTGAAACTTTGTTAATGGCAAAAACGTAACAAGTGACTCAAACAAATGTGAAATGAGTAAACAGAAACATTTATATATGTGCAAAAATTTACACAGGAAAGAAAGTGATAAACTTAGTCGAAATATTGTTACTGTGGTACATAAAATTTTTTTTATTTTTTTTTATTTTTTTTTCCTCCATAAAAATAATGTTAGATGTGGTTGTTTGGTTTCTAGGCACTCCAAAATATATATGTATCATGTTAAACTTTTTAACTTTCAGTGGTTTTGGTCATGACTTTTAATCATAGTGTCATGGTTGTAAGGGTGCCTGCTTAGCAATGAAAGGAATTATTTACATTATATATACTGTTGTAAACAATTAAAAATGGCTTTACACAAGGGGCTTTGCTACAGAGGAGAGTTGGAGTAAATAAATAAGTGAATAAGAATGGTTCTACATGTCTATACAAAGTTACAAAAAAAAAGGCTTCACAATAATGAATTCAGAGGAGAGCGGTGTTGAGTTAATTATAAGCTATGTTGAACTAAAATGGATTAACTGTAGACATTAACGGAGCCGATGTTCCTACTTGCTTCATGATGCCGAAGGCTGTGAGGCTGCTGTTGACTAGTGGTGAGCGGCACATATAGGGACTTTAACCTGGGACCCGCTCCCTGGCACAAAGAGTTGTAGGCGGCTCATCTTGTCTTCTAGGTGACCATAATGAGACAGACCCAGTTTGGCCAGCTACAGTGCTCTATATTGTTATCTTGTTAGTCGTCATTGCACTGTGTTTGGGAAAGGGGCGAGTGTTGTTGCACTTATGTAACGCTGGCCTACTTGAATGTTTACGTTTTGGCCACTGCGGCACTTGGAACTATATGCTATGAGCTTACTCTCATTTTGAATCTTTTCCTTTTCAACTCACTGCCACATAGCAGGGTCGTTGTGATCCTTTGGGCAATCCAGTCGATTCACTCTTAGGAATTGCCTCTTCAACTCTTGGCTCCAAGGCAAGGGTGTTTGAATGTAAGTGAAGAATGTGATGGTTTTGGGTGATTGGCTCACCAACAACCTGATGATTTGGGAAAGTCCTTTTCTCTTGCGTATCTCCTTTTACAGTAAACCCTCAATCTAACGACACCGCACGGTGCCAGATAATTAAGTCGTTAGATCTCCGATGTTGTTAGTCCCGAGGTAATTAATTTTGACACCCCTAACATTAAAAAAAATAATTAAAGTGTTTTTTTTTTTTTTCATTAAATTTAATACAGAGCAATTACAGACAAAAAAATAAACACTTTTTCTTTAAATTATATTTTAGTATAAGGAAAAAATGTCTTCCAAATAAAACGGTGTTCCATAATTCCCCAGACCGTGTGCCGTGATGCCACCGAGGCACGCTAGGTCTGAATGTGTAGGATGGGGGAGGGGAGAGGAGAGCGGCCGGCTGGCTTTGGCTCGTCTTCCTCAACTCGTGGTGCACGCATGATTCATCCTGCTTGCCTGGCGCAAAGCTCACCGACTAGTGATGGGAAATGTAGTTCGTTTGGCAGACCTAGGTCGTTCCGAACTATTCATACAAGTGAACTGTTCTTTGGATGCAGTTCATTTGAACTATATAGTTCACCATCTGAAAAAGTTCAAGTCGAGATAGGGATTTGTACATATGTTGTCATAAATCACACGTGCAACGTTCAGACGTGTATTTAATGGTTTTTAATGCTTTTGTCATAAATGTTATACGGCATTTGTTTCGAACTATAACCTTTATTGTGCCGTCATGGATTGCCGATATCTATTCTGTTCGAACACAACTTCAAAATATAGGTGGTGGCGTGTCATTTATCTAAAAAATATATTTAAGTTACTATTTGTTTTATGTATATTTAAAACATCAAAGAAAAAAAACGGAAGTTTGATATGTTCAGTTGACTAGTCGCGGAACTGCGGAAGTGTGGAACACAAAACGAACGACGCGAACTGTTTCGTTCCGCGAACTATATAGTTCGACGACAGACGCGAACTGCTTCATTCCATCGAACCACATAGTTCGACGAAAGACGCGAACTGCTTCTTTCCTCCTCGAACTATATAGTTCGACCGATGTACAGATTTTAGTACCTAGGAAGTTCGCCGTCACGATACATGTCCTCGCGTTTTCCCCTCTCATTCGTTTCAATTAAAATATGCGCCATCCTTAATTGCCTATATTCTGTTCTAAAAAATTACTTATATTTCTAGACTCTTCGTAGTTAATATAATCAATATAATCCCTAAAACCATACATATGTATACGCGGTTTGTAATACATTGAGAACTTCTGAAGACCATCTTCTCTACGATAATATTTAAAAAAACATTATATATTGTGTCTTCAGAAGTTAATTGTTTAATATAGTGTAGTCTATGAACTCTGATTGTTAATAAAATGCATTTGTTTAAGTTTAAAAGTGACAGGAAACTATAAATAATCTCTTAAAACAAAAAAAAGTAACTATAGGGTTTCAAGAGTGCTCATTTTATCCCTGAACATGTATATGTGCGTTGTACATGCATTGAGTGTGGCAAAACAACTGTGTATAACATAATTAACTTACTAAATAACAAACCCTGTTATGCACTGCAGCATAATATTGTTACAACACGACTCAGAAAATAACTGGCCCAGTGCCGGTAACGAAATATAGGTGGGCAGCAAGTCGTTTTCCTTTAAACAAATATTAAGTTACTTTTATTCCAATGTTAGCAAACACTCACCGAAAAAAAAAAATAAATAGGTTGCCAGCTTCCAAAACTTCTCGACTCGTATTTCTTCACAGCAACATGAAATATACATGAAAGTTGTTTCAAAACATACCTTTTATTGCAATATATTTTTTAATATTTATTAACGTGTGATTTTTTTTTAAAGAAGTTACTGTGCCTATTTTCACGTGTACACGAAAACTTGTATAGTGCATTGCCACCAATAAGAACAGAAGCTGTGATTTTCTCTCGTATTTGGTCATATGTATATTTTTGTAACTGTATTTTAGATTTTCATGCATTAGCTACTTTTTAAACTGTATATTTTCTCCACGTACTTTTCGCCGTATAATTTAATGCTTTTAATGCTAATTTAACTATGGTTATTATTATTGTTCAAACGACAGGTCACGGGACAGAAAGGCACGAAACGAAAATAACGTCGAACTGTCTCTGTCCTCGAACGATATAGTTCGCGGACCTGGCTCGAACGATGTAGTTCACGGGCCTGCCTCGAACGATGTAGTTCGAGTACCGATGCAGTTCGCGATACATTTCCTTGTTCTCATATTTCAGTCAACCTCTCCTCTACTCTAGTTACATTGACCCTCTCCTCCACTGAAGGGGGTATGGCTGAAGAAAATAAGAGGCGTGTACCGGCTCGAACCAGGGCTGGAGAGGGGAGACTAAACGTGCATGCGTGGATGAGCTGCAGTAAACGGAGGGGATTGAATAAGCGAAACCGTAGGCTGTCTTCCAGCCAGTCGCAAGAACAGTTCTTTTCCGCCTGAACTACATAGTTCTGTAGTTCACTTTAGAGATGGGCAGAATGAAACAATTTACTGTTTCGAAACATTTGAAACGGCACAGTGTAAGGTTTTGAAACAGTGTTTCGAAACAATGAAACACTTGCATTAAAAAAAGTGACTTGTATTGTGTGCTGTGCAGAAACATATTTGTTTCATTCATTTCTTTGCTGGTAGATATTAACTCATTACCAGCGCCTGGAAGTATTTAAAACAGGATATTATTAATACCCTTGATTATAATACTTCTGTGCTTGGTTAACTGGAAAATACGCATAAATTGATATCCTATTTTCTATTGCTTTTATAAAGTTGTCTATAATTTTAATATGTCGCAATTAAAAGTAAACTCATATTTCAATTAAACAGCCCGTATTCAGAACCTTATAATTAAACTATGTGTTTGTATGGAATAACTTTCACGTCTAATTAAGTAATTTTAATAACTTACTGCATGTAAAAAAATTCTCATAACTACTGATTGCCAACGCATTCTACAATGTAGTCACGGACATAAGCAAAAAGGTGTCGAATATTCTAATAATACATCACCATGTTTGCTCCATAATCCGTACAATTACATTTTTGTAATAACATGTCGCATATCAAACTATTTACCATTTTCAGTACAAAACACTTTTATCAAAGTCTAAGCATCTCTTTAGGCCTTCTAAACACTGAAAAGTGAGATTAGTGAAAGAATAGAATAATATAAATAATCAATATGTTTTTAACCTTGTCTTTTTACGGCACTTTCGGTAACTAATAAAGATGTTTTTTGGCTGGGATAATATATATTGCCAAGGCCATTGAATCAGACGTAAATTATTACAGTACAAAACCATCATTTTACTAAACTAATTTAACGTAAAAGTATTGCTTTATTTCTGTAATGTGAACCATTTGCACTAAAAGGTTCCGGTTTTTAAAATATATTGTTCATTAAACTGCTAAAATTTTTAGAAAAAAGTATGTTCCTTTACAAAGAATGAAAGAAATTCTAAAATGCAAAATGTTAATGTTTCAATTAAATATGTCACGTTACGTGACGATTCATGCTAACTTCTCCTTTCCGATGCATAAATAATAGCTATACTAAAGCCCCTGTTGAAGTTTCAATAACAAGTCCTTTCCCGAAAATTTATTGTTTCAGAACCACTTTCAAACAGAACACCGTATTGGCTCGTACGATGCGCTGAGACAGTATGAAACGAACAATGAGACAGTGCTGACTGAAACAATCTCATTCAAACACTACTTGAAGCAACACGTTTGCTGAAACAAACGAAACAGTACTGTTTCGAAATACCAGCCGGCACTGTTTCGAGACATCGATACACCGTGATGTATCGACACAGTGTTTCGAAACATACACACAACGGCCAACTCTAGTTCACTTCTTGGAGCAGTTCGAAATGAACTACCCATCACTATCACCGACAACAGAACGACTCATACTGCAACGATTTTTTTTGTAACTACTCCATTATACGATTTTATGCGATACAAATAAAAGTGCTTATAAAAGAAAATGTCTTTATTTTTTTAAAACCAGTACGCCTATTAGAAACACGAATTTGGAGCCACTCAGAAGATATAAAAACGGACTTTTCAAGGTGCTGTCACTAAAGTAATGACTGAATTACTCATCGTTTTAAGTCTTAGGCCTATAGGAATAATCGTAAAACTATGCACAACGCACCAGTTTAATGCACTGCGCTGTGAATAGAGGCAGAGTGGCTCTCGACGTGCGGGTCGCAGTCATTCTAATCGCTGCCCTGTTGAACGAGCACAATTACAAATCTTATCAGCCCACATGTAGCATACATGACTATTGTAGGCCGTTTTTACGCTCCAGCCATTTGCCTCACATGCCGAGTGATCAGTAACAGCGGAAGTTGTCAAGGTCAAGACGAGCTGAAAAGCGCAGCCTGATGTGACGCAAGAGAAAAAAGATGAGATAACGCAGGATTGTTTTATTTCTTTTTTTTTTGTCTCGTTTACGGACTGAGTGCCAAGCTGGTCCTTTTTTAAGACCGTGCTGTAATATATATATATATATATATACACACACACACACACACACACACACACACACACACAAAAAATACGTGTTTTTAGTATGTAGCGAGGACCGACTAAAAAAGACGCGTTTCGAGGACCATCACAAACACTCATAAAAATTTAAAAAATTTATAATGGTCTTGATGAGAAAAATTGCCCCAATCTATACACACCATTAATTTTTATTTTTATATTAATTTTTGTATCGAACTTGGACTGACACAATACTTATGAGGACCATGGATTTGACCTGTCAATAAGAGGACACAGTAAAGCGAGGTCCATTAGCAATTTATGTATGTATACTAATATTACAAAATATCAATGAAAAAAATGTGTACATGATATTCAAAACCGAATTGATTACTTATATACTTGTTCAATAGACTATGTTTGATAATATTTTCAAAATAACAATTGAATACGAACAGCATAAATACTTATATATTATCCCGTAGTATTTGCAAGACAGCCACTGGATACATGCAATAAAATATTGCTTATATACTTATATATTATCCAGTAATATCTTCAAGACAGCCATTGGGTACATACATTTAAGTATTACATACATATGTGTATTTTATACAGTAATATTTTGAAGGCCGCAATTGGCTACATATAATTATATATGGCATACCTTTAGATTACACAATCTTAGTGCTTGCATACATTTATTACGAGGACCACACATCTTATATACACACACTTAAAATGTTGGCTATTGCCATTTAAAGTGAGGTCCACCAACATACAATCTTAGTGCTAGCATACATTCATTACGAAAACCACGCAACTTTCATACACACTTAAAATGTTTATTACAGCCATTTACAGTGAGGTCCACCTAAGTGCTCGCGTAAATTCATTATGAGGACCACGCAGCTTATATACACACACGTAAAATGTTGGCTATAGCAATTTAAAGTGAGGTCCACCAGCACACAAATATTAGTGCTCGCATACATTCATTACGAGGACTAAACAGCCTATATACACACACATAAATTGTTGGTTATAACCATTTAAAGTGAGGTCCACCTATACAATCTTAGTGCTCGCATAAATTCATTATGAGGACCACACAGCTTATATACACACACTGAAAATGTTGGTTATAGCCATTTACAGTGAGGTCCACCTATACACAATCTTAGTGCTCGCATAAATTCTTTATGAGGACCCACAGCTTATATACACACTTAAAATGTTGATTATAGCCATTTACAGTGAGGTCCACCAACACACAAACTTAGTGCTCACATACATTCAGTACGAGAACCACGCAGCTTACATACACACTTAAAATGTGGGTTATATCCATTTAAAGTGAGGTCCACCTATACACAATCTTAGTGCTCGCATACATTCAGTAAGAGAACCACACAGCTTATATACACACACTTATAACGTTGGTTATAGCCATTTACAGTGAGGTCCACCAACACACAATCTTAGTGCTCGCACAAATTCATTATGAGGACCACACAGCTTATATACACACTTAAAATGTGGGTTATATCCATTTAAAGTGAGGTCCACCTATACACAATTTTTGTACTCACAGTCATTCATTTCGAGGGCCACGCAGCTTATATACATACACTGAAAATGTTGGTTATTGAAATTTAAAGTGAGGTCCACCTATACACAATCTTAGTACTCGCATATACATTCATTACGAGGACCACACAGCTTATATACACACACTTATAATGTTAGTTATAGCCATTTACAGTGAGGTCCACCAACACACAATCTTAGTGCTCGCAATAATTCATTATGAGGACCACACAGCTTATATACACACACTTATAATGTTGATTATAGCCATTTAGAGTGAGGTCCACCAACACACAATCTTAGTGCTCGCATACATTCAGTACGAGAACCACGCAGCTTACATACACACTTAAAATGTTGGTTATAGCCATTTACAGTGAGGTCAACCTATACACAATTTTTGTACTCGCAGACATTCATTTCGAGGACCAGTCAGCTTATATACACACACTTAAAATGTTGGTTATTGAAATTTACAGTGAGGTCCACCTATACACAATCTTAGTACTCGCATATACATTCATTACGAGGACCACACAGCTTATATACACACACTTAAAATGTTGGTTATAGCAATTTAAAGTGAGGTCCAATAACACACAATCTTAGTGCTCGCATACATTCATTGCGAGGACCACACAGCTTATATACACACACTTAAAATGTTGGTTATAGCAATTTAAAGTGAGGTCCAATAACACACAATCTTAGTGCTCGCATACATTCATTACGAGAACCGCGCAGCTTACATACACACTTAAAATGTTGGTTATAGCCATTTACAGTGAGGTCCACCAGCACACAATCTTAGTGCTCGCATACATTCAGTACGAGGACCACACAGATTACATACCCATACTTAAAATGTTGGTTACAGGCATTTAAAGTGAGGTCCACCAGCACACAATTTTAGTTCTCGCATGCATTCATTACGAGGTCCAGGCAGCATGTTTAATTCAACCCGAATTGTATATTATTATCATTATAAGTGTGTTGTCTACAAACACACAGTCCTATCTGGCTCTAGTTTAAGAATGTATCCTGCACCTAAATTTTAGGCTTTTAAGATGAAAAGGAGCACACACGCATTTTCGACAAATAACAAATATTTTTCCTGAAGTTTGTACCGAGAGGAGTAAAGATTGGTTCATATTTAAAAAAAAAAACGTAAGCACAGAACACGTAACAGTAAAAACTATGCACAACCAGACACCTTGTGCAAAGTTTGTTCACAATTGAATTCTTACTGTTATGTTTAGCCAATGGCATTTTTTCGACGAATCTGAAATATTCCTTGCTCAATAAAAGTCAACAAAAGGGAATTAAAACATTTTTGAAGTGGAATCGTTTTTTAAGAAATACAGAAACAAAGTTCCTATAAACTTCACCGCGTAAAAAATTACAGCATATAAACATAATTTTTAGTATTAAATATTCATATCCTACCTTTTTTTTGCTCTCGTTTATTTTTGGAAGTCAAACAATCATGGCTGACATCCACAAACGTCTTTGCTGTGATTGGTTGTTGTCCTATGCGTACGCACAAGAAATGAAATATTACCATTTCCTACGTCAGCATCTCATTGCACACAATCACTTTATCTTCGTTGTGAAACGGTAGGTTAGAATACATAGAGGTTAATTCTCGTGCGAACGACTTATGTTCTATGCTTACTGTTATGTTATCAATATTGTGAAATCACCTTAGAAATGTGCTTTCGTGGACTTGTCAAAAGTGCATAAATCTCGTAAGATATCCACATGCACTTTGCTTAAAAAAACACTTTTACAAATATGTACATACCACTTGCAATGTTTACTTTTAAAACTCATTCCGTGAAGTTGGGATATCGTGAATGCTTCATAACAAATTTCTCTCCTCCTTCGATGATCAGTTAATTGTGAGAAATTGGGGGGTGGGGGGGGTCGTATACTCCTTCGTCCCCTGCCGTTGCCATTCTAGTTTTTCTCAAGGATCTTTCGTTTCCCTCACCCTTGCATTTCACCTTCCTCACATCCATATCTATTCACCACTTCACGGCCCTCAATACCTTGGCTGATAAAGAGCCGTCCACGCCTTCCAACAGATGCCTCGCGTGGACACTTGTCTGTTATATTACACTACTCAGATTAATTCGGCTGTATATTGTCATAAGTCGCGCATCCAGAATTGGGATGGGGAGGAAGGGGTCCGTTGACTATACCTGATAGTTTACCTGATTGTTTTATTTTTAACATAACTATGCAATCGTTTTGCGTTCTCTGCTCTCATTTAGTATTTAAAAACTAATTATTGTAAAATTGTAGAAATGATCCGGATCATTGCAGTGG
>PNEQ01084794.1:0-13187 GCA_003012365.1 Medauroidea extradentata
TGTTTGTATAATATATTTTGTACAGTTCGTGTGTGTATGTGTGCACTGTTTGTATAACATATTTTGTACAGTTCGTGTGTGTATGTATGCACTGTTTGTATAATATATTTTGTACAGTTCGTGTGTGTATGTATGCAATGTTTGTATAACATATTTTGTACAGTTCGTGTATGTATGTGTGCACTGTTTGTATAATATATTTTGTACAGTTCGTGTGTGTATGTGTGCACTGTTTGTATAATATATTTTGTACAGTTCGTGTGTGTATGTATGCACTGTTTGTATAACATATTTTGTACAGTTCGTGTATGTATGTGTGCACTGTTTGTATAATATATTTTGTAAAGTTCGTGTGTGTATGTGTGAACTGTTTGTATAATATTGTCTTACTTTCGGTAAGCATAGACGACGCAGTACCAAGGATGAGCAGGGCGTAAATACAATACTGCGCCAAGGATGAGGGATGGGCAAGGGGGTGTGGAGAGGCTGTAGCCATGACCAGAGGAGGCGGTGTTGGACACCCCTGGCCGCCAACAAGGGCTCGGGCGCGGAAGGCGAGAATGCGGAAAACGAGGCAGTCGAGCCACGAGGATATTCAAACACACACACACACACCTATATACGTCACAAGGCGTCTTCCCTGAAACACACCTGTGGCGGAAATCACTGCGCCGAGGGAAACTACCGACAACAACAGTTCACTGAGTCCGCGGCTGACAGTAGATCGCCTCTCCTCAGTTTCCTTGCCCTTGACACTTTCACTGGCGCTGTCTGAAACGATCGACTTGTTACTAATCGATTAACTACGTGGCGGCAGTAGTACCTAGAAACAACCTTTCACTCTCCATGGAACTTGATAAAAACTACAGTGACGTGCTTGTTAGCCAACAACTCGACTGTTACGTCACTAGCCGCACTCCTGGACTTCCACAGAGAGAGAGAGAGAGAGAGAGAGAGAGACGCTGCAATCACCGTCATTGTAATCAGCATCATGTATCACTTCATCCACACATGTTGCACAATCGATGTACATGGCAGGCAGGTTATCAACGTTGTCAACACCAGCTTCTTTTCAAAGGCGAGCAATAGCAGCAAAATATGTTAGCCAGATTAAAGATCGTTTGGCCTATGTTAGCTAGGATTTGTGGTTATTATAAATCACAAAACAGTGAGATTATTTAACATTTTCAACGATAACTATGCACATGTTCCATAAGGCGTGGTGTCTGTATCTGTTGTAACCAAAGATATTTTGAAAACTGGAATAGAAAAAAACACAATGAGATAGAAAATTCATAACAGCAGGAGGAAAATACTCATACCTTAATGTTACTGTTTAATATATACGTAGTGATTTCCATGTAGATTACCAAGCATAGGACGACGCAGCTCGTCAAGTCAGAGTGATGTTGTGGGGGCCCTATATACGTCGTCTTGGTAGAATTATGTACTCCTTCCAACAACCAATACTTTCTGAAGTCAGGGGAAGGAGAAATACCTTCAAAATGTTACCAGCAGCCACCTGCAGTTGATGAAACTATAGCTGACCACAGGTAATGTTTACATAACACGAGCAGTTGTGACTCATAAGCCGGGTACAATCTGGGTAAAGTTACATTTATAAAAACTCTCAAGAAGAGCCTTGATCTTGGACCCACGATCAAGTTGTTTAGTGGCCCTGCAGCAGACTTACAGACAATTATCAATGCAGGTGAGCCATTTCTCATTGCTTTGTACGGGTCTGGCAAACATTGTATGTCATTGAACAAGTTCAGGTACAAGCAGTATGTAACATTGGCCTACAAGACGACATATTATAGCCCCACACTCCCAGCTACTAAAACTGCAGCACGACGGCATCCCTGCAGTGTATCGCCAAATTCAGCTAGGGCATAGTACTGAAAAAAAAAAAACTATCGGTGCGGGAAATAAAACACAATGCCCTGAAACGAATCACCACATTTTAGCCCCCTGCACCAAGCAATCTCTTACAGTTGATTTCCTACAAATGCAAGAAAGACTGCAACAAATTTTGTGACAGTAAAATGGGCTGGGCTATAGTGTTTAAATTGTACGAAACTGCGAAGCAACCAGCTACCATGCAGACACATATTATGTAGATGAAGGTAATGACATATAGGGACAATAATTATTCTGAAGAAACCACATACCCCAAACTATTGCTGCTACGACGCAAGGTAGCCTTTTTACATTATGTACTGCATACATACTCAAAATTGTAAGTATTAATTTTTTAATTGTAAGCATAAATCTTATCTTTCTTCTTTCAGGTTAGCAATGTGGGCCTTTTATTGAACATTGTGAATCCAGCACGTCGAACATTCTAATGCCAAATGTGTTCGACATCCTTGAATAATTTTGAATTACTATCTCACAACATATACTTATGATACAAACCAGACAATAATTAAATACATACTAGGTATCATTCATGTGAAATGGCACTCACGACCATTTGACTGGATTATATTATAAACGATACATTATGTAACACTTAATTTATATATTTTACATATTTGTTGTTTACGATTTAAACAAATTCAAATGTAACAGATTAGATTTTAGTCAAACGTTTACTGTGTTTTTGTAAAATCTGTTGTAAAGAAGCTCCGCTACAGTGGCTTAGTTTGTTTATAGCCTCGCAAGAGTCGGCGAATAATAATCCGTAACTTATAACATCGTAGTACACGGAGAAAAATATATAGGAATACATACGTGAATGTCTAGTCTTGGCTGCTGTTTCCTTGCGCCTGAGTTTGTGGTAGGAACAGCAGTCCTATGTTCCTCTTATAATATAGACCAGCCATTCAGAAGTCAGCTAACAAGTTTCTCCATTTGCACTTATTTCCTGCTTCCCCCAGTCTTGTAAGCATGCTAGTGTCTCAGTTTGTGAAATTCCATTCGATCGCGAAATGCGAGCTCAGAGAAAACTACTTCGTTAAAATGCAAATGAGTCCACCATAATTCTACCTTGTTTGGATAAATAAGGTCACGCTAGTTCTCTCAAAGTTGCGTAAGCCGGAATTCCAATAATAATTGGCACCATCCTGGCATCTTACCAGCAGCATGCACTGACTTTGCATCAAGGCGCCATGCAAGGGATTTCTGATAAACATATTAATTCCTTGACATTTTGTACGTTTCGAGCATTTTAGCAGAACTCTTACAAAAGCGCCTGAGATTTCAGGAACTATTGACGTCGTAGAATGTACTACGTAAATATTCAGTATTCGACATGTAACGGAATAATACTGCTAATTAAATGACGAACCAAAGTAATTTCCCGAGATATGTTATTCACCTTGTCTGTTTAGAGTACGAACCTATGGCAAATTAAATCGCGCTGTTTGAAAGAGTTGTGCAGTGAGAGTGCTTCACTGGACATCGTGTTTTGGCGTGACATTGCGATGCAGATGTCTATCATCTCATTTGTTTTCTTTGCCAGACATTTGCGACGCAATGAAGTGTGTCCAATAACTGCATCTAGTTATACTGAGTTGGTATTGCAGATGAACACATGTTTGGCGGATGTAAACACAAGGCATGTGTCTTTGAAACGGATAGCTTCATGTTTGTGTAACAGTAACATATATCGTACAGTGAATGCAGGATATATTAACATTATCAGTGGCTGACGAGTAGCACCAGGCAACATCGATAATCGTCACGTGTTCTGGAAATACACATTCTTCTTCCGCATTCTACACATTGTTTGACTTGGCTGGCGAGATACTGGAGGTGATACAGGACGTCATCGCTAAGCTTGGTCGACAATGAATGACCTCATTGTGTCGAGGCGGACACAGGAAGCCCTGCGCTACTTGTATGAAAGACCTGTCTTAGGCACAGTGTTAGCGAACATTTTTAACTTATTACAGTCTTCAGTTTATAAGGAAATTTTTCTTAACTAACAGATACTCAATATCTCCTTTTTTTTTTTTTTCAGTTTTTTAATATGTTTACTGTTCGTAACTTTTATGTATGCGTGTGCAAGTTCTTCATTTAAGTAAAACCCCTAAAACACCTCAATTTAATGTTCTGTAGTAATAATCTGGATATAATAAATGAACGTCGATGTACTGCCTCAAATGCAAGAAACACACACAGAGTTATAGTTTTACTTAGTCAAATCAAACATCTCCAAAATGTGATGATGTTTGACATAAACAAACAAACGAAAAAATAATATAATTAAATGTAGGCCTACTTAAATATGTCGCAGTACAAAATAATGTTTATTGGTGGGAACTTTGAACAACAAATTGCAAATGGAATTCATTAAAGAGCTAGAAGAAATAACCCTAGAAGATCAGTTTTACCTTTTGGAATAGAAGATTTCTGACAAGCAAATTAAGTCGAAGTGGATTTAGGTTCATTCAAAAGTATTTCAAAAATTAACAAAGTAAAAGTATATGCTAACTGTGATTAATGTTTTTCTCCAAATTTGCATTGTCAATACCAGTTAAGAATAAATCTGGTGAAAATGTTACGTTATCATTTAAAAGTATATTAAATTGTTGGACAAGTTAAGCATATTCAAACTGATAATGGTAAAGAATTGCATAACAAAATATTTAAAAAATTATTAGATGATTACAATATTATACATTATTTAACATTTAGTGATACGAATGCTAGCACAAATGAAAGATTTAATCGAACGTTTACGAAGAAAATGTGGAGATGTTCACTATACAAGGAAGCTATAAACGGAAAAATATATTACCGAAATTAATAAGTGGTTACTATAATGCTGATCAAAGAACAATTAAAATGAAGCCTGTTGATGTAAATGAAAGGAATGAAGCCTCTATTTTCGTCAATATGTAAGAAAATATGAGAAAAACCACTAATCCTAAATTTGCTATTAGAGATAAAGTTCGAATAACTAAAGCTGAAAATTGGTTGAAAAATAATATACACCAAATTGGTCGACTGAAATATTTGAAATATCTAAAGTATTACATACAAATTCAATAACATATAGAATTAAAGATTTGCAAAATGAGCCAATTCAAGGTGTGTTTTATGAACCAGAACTTCTTAAGACTAGACATGATAAAGATTATTTAGTGGAAAAAGTTTTACGTAAAAAAGGAGATACAGTATTAGATAGTTTGGTTTTTATAGTAGTCATATTTCATGGCTAAAAAAAATTATATTATTGTATATTTTATTTTTTAGAAATAATTGAAATAATAATTGAAAGCTGTGAACGTCTGACATTTACACCAACTGATCAGACTAAAAATAATTTAAATGCATATATCAAGAGAATGGAATTGGACATACCAATTGGCGATGCATTTTCACATCCAAATGCAGCATATGTATATGAACAATTTAGACTGCAACACAGGGATGACAACCTAAATTATGCTAGAGATTCAAGTTTTGATTTGTGTGAGAATTTCTTTCCATTCCAATTTTCAAAAATAGAAATTTCGAAACGGGGACATATTATTGAAACTATTGATAACCCTGGAATAGTTTCAACTATGAAGCACACATTACTAGCTTCGGCATCAGAATCAGCTGATAAAAAATTGTCTGGTGTAGTAAAAGGTCACGGTGTAGATAAGTTATATATTTTTAGAGCAGATAAACATAATGAAATTAAATATTCATTGAAATATTTATTTGGATTTATCAGAGATTGTAATGATATTTATTGGAAAGAAGGTTGTAAAGATACATTCATACGCGATTATAACTATGATAATACTGTTTACAGACAACCTAAATTAAAAGTTGATGGACCTGTAGACAGCGCTCCGGCTGCTGATCAACTTGTTATTTAAAAAATGGAAATATTGTGGCACATCGTTGAATACGAAGAAAATTATGGAGATGGAATTAAATGTGAGATTTACAAAAATTCTAAAATTAAAATTAGGCTTAATTATTAGTAATGCATTGAAAAACTGTACCAGCTGGAACAAATTCGTTTCGGTTTGATATAAAAGATCAGTTTAATACGATTCAGTATGATATGCCAGATAATGTAATTGTTGGCTTACAACTAAACAAAAAACAAAATACAGAACAAGGTAAACATGCTTCGATGTTTGAACATTCTTATGTTAGAAATATTTCGATTAAAATGGTACAAATGAAGATTTCGCAAAAGAGAATTGGAATGTTGACATAGGTGGCAATATGTGTGACAAAATACATATTGCATATAAACATTTTAAATTTTATACTATTTATGGAAATAATGAAAAGTACTTCAATCCAAATAAATTTATCTCTGAACGACGATTATATATTATTGATTGTTCGTACTGAAATCTTCTATAGTATAAGATAGAACAAATTTGAAACTAATAGAAGATTTTGGTAAGCCAATGGAAGCTACAACAGTGTGTAATGTAGTGTTGGTTAGTGAACGAAATCTTGTATGTGATATTAAAAGTGAGAGAATCACTGAAGAAATGTTGAAAGTAATATTCTTTTAAATTTTTTAATGAATGGAAATAGTCATCAATCTGATCGTTAAATGGAAATATTGATCCTTTCCCAACCATATAAATTATTCGCGTCTAAATAGTCTAAATATATTTTTTTTAATTTTAAGGTTACAATATGTATATATTTATTATTCGCTTTTGCATATCGTTTACTACATTGCCATATTCCGCCTCTAATTTCTTTCTCAATAATTAGTATGTTATCTTAATCTGTTAATATTTCTAGTTCTACTTCAGTATGCTCTAAGAGTGTTCCACGCTAAGCCTGGCGCGAGGAAATAACATTTGTTTTAATACACTTATCTCTACAGATTACAAAAACGTCCGCTGATATTAATACACAATATTTATTGTATAATTATGTATACTCACCTAGCTTTAAATATTGAACATTTTCCATTTTTTTCTGCGCAAATTCACATTCCTCGTTTGAAACGTTACATTTATTAAGAATACATTTCTTGGCGGTGATTCTGTTGCGTTAATTTTCCAACAGAATACATATAATCGTAATGATAACTTTTTTTTATAACTAAATACAGTTGTTCACCTTCAAAATATTTAGACATTTCTCGAAATTGTTGTTTAGTAAGAATGTTTGATAGTGAATCTAAACTACAGTCCATAAACTTAAATGTGTCAATAAATCTTATTGTTACGCAGTCGTTTACATATTATGCGAATTAAATATATTTTTCTTCATTATTTAGTATTAAATCAATTCAGTTTCCATTTTCACAGTGTCCAAGATATTTTATAAATAAACGTGTATCATATCCTGATAAATCAAATACGTACACATATACAAGAACAAAATTTGGATTTTCATAATTTAAATTACAATATGTATACGCTGCTCCACGAAATTTTCCGTTTAATGATCGTGTTCCATTACTGAATTTTATCTATTTCGTTATCTTTGACGGTATATTATGATTTTTCACAATGCTTTGCTGTCAGATATTTATTTCGCTCTTCATTAGTTAGTGAAATCATTTGTATTATATTTTCATAAATTTTTAAAATATTTTTACGAAAACGCTAGACGCACTTTTTCCTTAATATACTGGAGGTTTGTAACTTTTTTTTTTTTTTTTTTTTTTCACATTTTATGTAATAACAAAAGCTGCCTGGTTCGTGTTTTTGATACTATTTTGTATATGAACTCTCAGAATTTGGTTGACAAGTATCATTATTATTTAATAAACATTTAAAATCTCCATATATAACGAATTGTTACGTTAAAGAAAGATAATTTATAAATTTTAATATAATATTTTCTGCATTTGGGAATTCTACTCTAACAAATATTTTTCATGTTCATTTAATTAATCTTCATTATAAAATGTTGTAGGCATACTTCACAAAGATTTTTTTTTTTTTCAATGATGTTTTAAAGTTGCTATCAAACAAGTCGGGAAAGAATTTTTATCCGACAGTAACGACCATTATTTTCATTTTTCATACACAATAAATTAACAAGTTTCTTAGTTTAATTTTTCGGAATAGCTAATGGCTAAAATGTATATTCAATTAATTCTTCTATATTTTTCTTTATACGTATAAACGTTAATTGAAATATTAGTTCTTTTTTTTTTTCAAATAGTTAAATTTTATCTTATTGCATTGGAAATTCTGATTCACTAAATTCATATTCATATTGTTCATAATGTTTAACTCTTTCCGGATAAATTTTTGCGCTGTAAATTTCTGATAAAATTGACCATAAGAAACATTTTTGATCATTATTTTTAACATTTATAACATTGCTTGAAATACTGCTTTCATAATATTGATCTAAATGGGTTGTTTTTAAAAAATTTAATTTTTAGTTTTGAATGCTGTATTTTGGTGTTCTCCTTCATTATTTAGTGCACTTTTATATTGAGCAAAATGTAAATTTATATTTAAAATATTTTTCTCTAGATTTTCTTTTCTTTTGTTATAATTTGTTTTATACTATTATGGAATGTTGTTGGAACTGTTATATCGCGAATAGGCATAACATTTATAAGTTTTCAATATACTTTCAAGCGCTGTTTCTTATTCATATATTTCATAATCGTCATATTCATACTCAATTTTATTTATTTTATTTGCTGTTTTTGAATGCTTCGCATGATTTTTTCTGTAACATAGATTGTATTCTACTCCACAAATTTTCCACATTTTACCAGAACCATTCCGCGTTCATCTTTGTGTTACACGTCCTTGTCGTGCTGCTTCGTGGATGACTAATCATGTTCTGGCAACGACGGCTCTCAAGGATGAAACATATAAACAGCTGATGCGTGTAAAGTAACTGTTCTCCCAGGAAGCTAACCAGTATTCATATTGGTACAAGAGCCTGTAAGAAATATGCACAGAGAGACAGGAACACCCAGCTCAATTACTTCAACTCGTTACTAAATATTTACGTGTCACATGGCCACCACTCCATTCAGAGTAATAGGTATAATAATTATGGATTATCAAAAATCAAACCTGTCACGCGACCATTTGTTCTTCTTATTATGCCGATGAAACAATTTTTTATAAAGCCAGCATCTGTGTAAATAATATTATTTACGAAAAACAGAAAAATGTAGGTATGTATTTTGTCTAAGTGGAAGAAACAGGTGCAATTGGCCAGGCATATCGGCCTTCTCAACCCCCACCCCTTCCCCGACACTCCTGCTCATGTAATCGCTAACTGCCAGAGATGCTAGGGGACGGGAGCCAGTAATGATACTTATAATATAACGAAGTTTGGGAATAAGGAGACATGTGGGGTACTTGTTGTAACAGAATGCAGTTCAATCAACGTGTAATGAATACGGAAATGACAGGAAGTTACTGACCTCGAGGGGCGAGGCGAGATTGGTAGGTAACAGTTTTAAAATATTTTACATAACTTTTTACAGTAAATGTTATTATTGATATACTGCTGCTGGAGCGATACTTCATTAACAAATTTCTCTTTTTATTACAAGGGGTTTTATATCTTTTGTGAACAACTATTTGTAACTGTTCCAAGTATTATTATTCACAAACCTTACAGGAAAACATTTATTAAAAAGTTAAACATAATTAGTCTGCCTTTCCTGAAAATACGAACAGACTTGGCGTAACGTGCTCATACGTATTGTAAGCAATCATGTCTCGTAGTTGTTGTACCAAGGCTCAAGTGAGAGAACCAGTACTACAACATGTGTGACGTGTGGGGAAGTTGGCAGCGACTGTCTCTTGGAAGGTGTAAACGTGACGTCAGAGTGGCTCGGCAGATGAACAACTGCTCCCTCTCCTCCCCCTCCCCGCTCCCAGTAATGACCGGCGGACGCCAGGTAGTATTGTACAAGGTCTGGCCTCTAGCTTCAGTTGTGCTGTAGTCGTGGTTGGTAGAAGTGCTCTGGAGCTTGAGTGGACTGGAAGACATCTCTGAACAGAACCGGCAACATCTTCTCCGCAGGTCAGTACAGAGATAACATCTATCTACCTACTACCCACGCGTTCAAACGTATGTGCTGAATTAACCCTAAATACACTATTTTAAATATACACGTTTTTGAAATTTGATATTGAAAAGCTACGAAACTACAACCCTAGACAATGATATTTGCCAACTTTATGAGCTAACATTTACCTAGAATGATGCATTTCTTAAGCTTGATCTGTTGCATCGCAGTTAAATGTATGGAATTTTGGTTTTAGATCGTTCTTTAGAAATACTTTACTCGAGAAAAATATTTGCTTAGAAAGCTGGCAAAAATTATTGCCTAAGATTACTAATTTTTAAAATTATTTTAAATATTGCAAAATTGGCTTCGAGAAACTTACAATTTTACGCCGATGTTTTTATATCTGAATTGTATCTTGCCTTCTTAAGAGAGCGTGGTACATAATTCAACGCTAAAAGCATTAATCTATAACTGTAGGTTTCTTGAAGCCAATTTGCGAAAATTAAACAATAACAATCCTAGACAATAGTTTTAGCCAACGTTTTAAACAAAATTGTTTCCGGTGTTAGGAACTTCTGAGGCACAATCTCTGACTGCGGCGCAAGAGATCACGCGTAACAAATTTGTAATTCAGGATAAATATTTATTCATAAAGTTGGCAAATACCATTATCTAGGATTGCAATTGAGTATTTTATCCATATTGGCGTCGAAAAAAGCGTAGAAGTCAATTTATGTTTTCAACGTTTATTTATCTACCACGCACTCTTAAGGTCACAGGTTCCTATTTATGTTGTTTTTGCGAGATTATTATTTTTTTTTTAATTCCTGAAAGGAAGCAGGTGTCGCAAAACGGTTACATAGAAATGAAGTTGGAAATTGTTTGTACTATACAGCCAACTTTTTTTTCCAAAGCATAGATTTATTTAATTTTGTTATTCTAAAAGCTTATTAGAACAAAATTCAATGTCGTGTGGAGTGCTGGAGGAGAAGGGGGGGGGGGTGATCTCTACAGAGAAACAAGATACACTTGTCCCGTTATCAAGCGGCGCGCGCTTCCATTGTGCGAGTAGCAACAATATCTATATAGGCGGTTCAGCACAGTGGCGTTGGAACGTATTTGTGTTGGGGGGGGGGGGTATCTTAACATAATTGTTCTTGCATCGGGACAGTAACCAGTAGTGGGGAGTCCGGGGGCCCTCCCCCGTGAAAATTTCAATTTCTAGGTGAAAAACAGTGGAATTTAAGCAGATTTTAAACGTTTTATTTATAATTTCATGCAAAGAACTTAAAATAATATGTATTATAACTATACATGTAGGCAGCATTTTTGTTTAAATGTTTATTCCTTCAATTTATTTAGTAATAATATTTTGAGTATGCCAGTCACGTGAATTAAAGCCTCGTTCACAATCGACATGGCGCAAGTAAAAAGCATACCATAATAAAGTGAACATCTGTGATACGAATGGTGGCGTTCACAATGATACTTGGCATGATAAGAATGTGAAACGTCATAAGAGCTTGAGGCGCGAAAATTTTTATCCAATAACAAACTAGTTCATTTCTTGTTGATTATTTTCTGATTGGTTAGGAAACAATATATTTACTGGTGATTGTGTACGGACAGTTTCGCATGTAATGCTTTGTAAGTTATGTTATTTATTTCATGTCGATTGTGAACGGACCTTTACAACAGAACAAAAAAATTGCTCTTGGACCCTATCACTCCAGATATTCTACATGCATTAAAAATCACAGACTACGTGTAAATCTAACATTTTCGCAGACATTTGAACGGTTGAATTTGCATTCAAATTTTGTTCAAATTTGTGCTACAATGTACATAATTCAACTTCATAATTTGGAACTTACTTATTAATATATGCAAATACATATTAAATTAAGAAAGCAACTAAACATAAATTCATCATTAACTGCAAACACTAACTTATACTGTTATGCACGAAGACGTTCGAGAAAGAAATGAAGCGTTATAATAAAATACAACACTCTACATGTTTAAAATAATCTGTACTGACTAAAGTTTTAATTTATAAATTTAAATAATCATTCGTTAATATTTATACCTGGCTACCAAACCTAAATCTATGTTTGAGCAGCAAGGGGAAGAAAAGACGTGAAATGAGTGTTTGACTATTTCTCCATATCCAGCAAACTCTAAGACATATAGTTGGTTTTCGCTTCAAAATGATTTCCTAACTACCCGAAAAGTAGTTTCAGCATTTTTCTATATTTTACTCCCATGAGATTAAAAGGAAGAAAACGTGGTTTATATTAATCGTTTACGTAGCTGGAACCGAATGGGCTACATTTATGAGTTTTTCGTCACTTGGATAAGTGTCTAAGATAGGATTTCAATATTTTTCGAAATTTGATAATTTAGGGGGTGGAAAAACGTGAAAAATATTTTCGATTATTCCTCCATTTATAGGGCCACGATTTTGTCGCAAAAAGATTCTTGCCCCACTTTGTTTCAGTGTCTCGCTGCACATCGGCAGCTGTGCTTCATGGTTATTAGCAGCGTGTCTTTGTTCAGACACACATCTCATTTGACTGCACCAATCATAATAAGATTAGTTTTTCTACGTACGCCTGTAATTTGACGAGGCAAGTGAGGATAAAACTGTCCAATCACAGACGATGTAGCCGAGCAGCAAATGAGCACATTGAAACCTAATGTTGCCATATCTATTATTAATTTATTTATTGTCTTATTTTTCAAATGGCGAAGTTAAGGTATGTATCCTTCTCTTACACTTAACCATTTTTTTACAGATGCACAAAATAAAATTACATAAACATAGAACTGCCAAAAACTAAGAAAAAAAAATAATTAAAAACTAATGATGACTAACATGACAATACAACGGACCACTTTACATATTCGTGTGAAGTAGCGACTAATAAACACTCGTACAGAGTTAATGATTTTTCAAAAATATTTCCAACACAAAGTCCTAGCTCGTTGTTATGTAGATATGCAAACACTTACGTATACACAAAACAAAAAAAATTTAAAAAATAAAATTGATTAATTTTGTGACAAGCAAGACAACAACAATGGGGCACTTCACAAACATAATACCAATAGTTAATTTTTACTAACCTTAGGCAGCCGGTTGTAATATGTATATATATGTATATATATATATACATATATATATATATATATATATATATATATATATATATATATATATATATATATATATATATATATATATATATATATA
>PNEQ01084795.1:0-13188 GCA_003012365.1 Medauroidea extradentata
TGTGTGTGTGTGTGTGTGTGTGTGTGTGTGTGTGTGTGTGTGTGTGTGTGTGTGTGTATATATATATATATATATATATATATATATATATATATATATATATATATATATATATATATATATATATATATATATATATATATAAATATATATATATATATATATCAAGAGTCTCAAATATTGTATTTATAGTCTTTTCGTCAAAATAATAAAGAATACAAACACATACTGTATACATTAGTTGGGGACAAAAGATGCACCTCAGCGGAACTACTTTCGCGTCGCAATACCTTAACCAACCCGCTGAAAAGGCTGACCCACGTGTGTTGACAACCTACGTCATGAAGAAATTCCTTGAAGCACGCACTCAACCACAACGTTGGTGCAAGAAATCCTACAACTTGGATCCGCTTGCAACACAAGGAGTTACGTACTCACACAACCATGAAAATTGAATAAACTACAAAAATTTTCCAAAACTTATAAAATACGAAAAGTACAAGTAAGAGTTATGTCATCAAAATTAATTAAAATTATACTGTGGTCAATTTGAAACCAAACAAGCCAGGAAAATAAACAAATGGCTCTGTTTTAAAATTCTCGACTGTATTTTGTATTTAAATTTTGAAAGATTAATTCAAATTACTCATGTCCCCAATTACTAGGTTATTGAATGTTGTTGTATTATCCCTAACACCTGATGACCCAATAGTGAATAAGGCATACAGCCTGTTATTAACGAATTAGATTTAAATAAGAAAAAATATTTTTTACAAATTCAAGTAAGGTAGGGGGAAGTGCCGGAACACTTCACACTACAGTAAGTACACTTGTATGTAGTCACATGTTGGGATGTAAATATTTTGCTAAAAAAATATTTAACTTTACAGAAGATTTTAATATGGTATCAATTGTGAAAATAGAGGAGGCAGAACAATGATGGCTGTGGTTTACAAGACTTATGGCGCACAATTCTAAAAGAATAAGCGACATTTGTTAAGTAAATTACTGTATTAGTTAAAATTGATGCAATAGTGAAACAAAGTGAGGTGATGTTAAGCATGGACTAACTGAAGTAAAATACACTGGCTGCTTAGAATATCTGGTAGACTTCAATTAAAATTAAATAAACTTTATTATTTATTTTAGCTTTATCATATTGCAGTTAAAAAGTCACGAAAGAGAGCTGTGTACTACTGTTAAATAGTGAATCTTTTTTTTTCTCTGTGTTGACCAACATGCGAGAATTAATGCATTTTATCACAGTTTTTGTTATTTTGTAGTTGATGGTTGGCGCAAGTTGTGTTTCTTATTCCCATGAGGCCTTGTTAAGCCCCACGACATCCACAAATACTTAAATACAATGTCTTAAAACTAATATTTTAAAAACTGTTTATTAAAGTACATGCACCTGATAAGAGACTCCAGTTTTTATGTAAAATGTTGGCAGTTGTTGGGCCAAAGACCCTAGCATCCGGCCGAGCATGGACTACGTTGTCAACATTATGAATACAATGCTACGTATGTTCAGTGGCTATGATGAATCAGTCCAGTACTCAAACAATGACTCATCTTCTTCGATCGGTAAGTTGTTTGCATCCGACAGTGTGTTAAGAATAGCGATTCTAGGATAGTTTGATTTCATCATTGGAAGTGCGTATGAGTTGTGAATAAAGCTGAACAGACTTATTAACCAGGAACATTGTGACTAGTTACATTCTAGTTGTTTCGGATATTGAAACTTTTTATGCAAAGATTTGTGAATGTTGGTACACAGGAAACTCAATGTAAGTACCTAGTTTTATAGCTAGTACCTGCAGATCATAATTTTAGTGCCAGTCACCAGAGATTGGAAAATGGCGGCATTTTGAAAAGGCAAGAAGCGGTACTTTAAAATGTAAAAACTGTGTTTTCATTTCAGTGTTTTCACGTCAACTGTTTATTTCGAAATTTCACAAAAAATTTGCAAGCCTTCAAACATAATTTAGGAATACAAGAAAACATTTTAAAGAAAGAAAATGGCAAGAAAGAAAGGACATTTAGGTACATGACTGGTGTATAAAAAGTAGCAGACAAGTCATGTGCTTTTTTTTCCTATAAAAACTTGCATTCCAAGAAAAAACAGCAAACTACATATTTTAAAGCTAATTTTTTTTAATTGAAAAAAAAAAAATGTAAGCATATAACGAGTTAACAGTTTGTTAACATGCTTAACAGTTTTTTTTTTTTAAACATCTCTCTTGTGATTTATTAATTGTAATACTGTATACTAAATAAAACTTAAGTGGACCAAACTTAATTCTGTAAATTTGTGAATGAAATGTTTTAAATGTTGATTTTTCGGTTTTTCTAATTGAATATTTGCTTTCACAAATGCTTTTGTTACACCCTTACCAAAATATTCTTCAGTTTACATAAAATTTTCTGTTTTACTAAAGCATGAGACAAGTATTTGCAGCAAAAAATTTTCTCTCTGGCAATAATTTATTACACATTTTTACCACAAAAAACAAACTCTACCATGCCACCACGACTACCATTGACAAAGCGATGTGCACAAAAGTATACACGCACTTGCACTGACTTGCCAGTAGTACAGTCTGTTTGCACTATGCTTTTCTTAGTAAACATAATGTACGCAAGTTGTGTCCTCTTGGCATTTTTTGTGTTGCTGCAGAATACAAATTAACACTAGTACTGTCCATGCGCTAGCTCCAAGTCCCTGGCGAATACAGTGAAATTTCTGTATAAAGAATTTCTCACTTTAAAGTATAAATTAAAATATCCCTCTGAAATTAAAGTAATGTAAAATGTGTTCAGTTTAAAGAAGTTTGAGTATAAAGAACATAATTTTATAGTTTTTTTCATGTTCGTTGTAATGAGATTTTACTGTATGTGTTTTTCACCCGTAAATACATAAATAACACTATGAGGCCCAATAGCATGCGCCGCACATTCTAGCCGTAGTAACGTCGTAAGTTAGTACATGTTTGATTCTGTGTTACTGTAGCGTACATGAAGTTTGCGAAGAAAAATGAATACATGCCAGGGACTCAGAACTGGCGTGCGGACAGTAGTAATATACACACTTTGGAATACATAGCTGTTCATTAGGACCAATGGACAAATTTAATGTCTTTGGAATTTTCCCCTGACTTTCATTATTTTATTTGCATAAGTATATGACAATTTGGGATGTAAATGTGAAGGAAAGCAAATTTACTTTGGGACGTTAACATGTTATGGAACAAAAAATGTAAATTACAGAAAAATAAACATTGTACAATTAAATTGAAACTCATCTATGGTGTTATGTACAATGTAGCGGCATAGCACTTAACCTAAAAGTTTGGTTCACCACATTTATGCGGATTTATGTTCACTGATGAATTTCTGATGTAAAACAGTGTTAATACAACTTTATCGTAGAGCATTTTTTGTTATTTTTGGTTCATATAATGATCACTAACAAATGGAAAAGGTTAGTTTTTCGTGTATGGTTTATAAAAACCATATTTTGATGCTGTTTTTTTGCCTGGACAAGTGTGTTTTCCAAGGTTACAAGCAAGTACGTTTTGACCATAATTTCATGCGAAATCATGATTGTTTCACGGTCACAACATTTTACAGTCCCTGCGAATCTCAAATTGAAACAATAATTATGGGTAGCAAAACATAAGACTAATTTTAAGTTCTCTATAGGCATACAGTTTCTGCAGTGTCCAGTATTATTGGTGGTCAGATGACCACAAATACACTATCTGTTCATTTTTGTGTCAACGTTAATTTACTTTAGGAGCTTAAGGGTAAGTGTTAGACAATTTTGTTGTCGTTTCTGTTTTTGAGTCGTAACATTCATTCAAATTGTACTATCAAAATTTTTTCTTTGGCAGAACATAGGGTATATTCTTGGTAAACTGCTTGACGTACACCTAAATAATAATGGAATCTTTCATTAATTTGTCATGCAAAATCATTGCAAGAGAATAATAAGTGAACCTTCAAGAATTCTACGTGACAAATTAATGAAAGATTCCATTGTTACTTATGTCAAGCAGTTTACCAAGAATAAATCCTGTGCTTTATTGAAAAGAACATTTTGATAATACACTTTGAATAAATGTTATGACTCACAAATTGAACATACAATAAAATTGTCTTAACACTCCTCCGTAAGAAAAAGTGCTGGCATTAGTCCTGGAAATGTGACTACGTGTGTAATTAGAGAAAACAATATAAATGTCATTCATTTCAGCAAGTTAATTATATGTTACATATTTGTTTTTAGGAACCGAGAGCTCAGAAGATGATTTTACTCTTGGAGAGGAGACGAACTCAGATGTGCAAAGTACTTTCTTTGGAAATTCTCGTAAGTTAATTATAAATGATCAAGAATACTATTGCTGTTGTGCATTAATGTAGGTATATATACCTTTCAAAATACAACTTCAGTGGCAGTATTTCAAATATGAAGTGTGTTATATTTTAAAATGTGTGATTTTAGTGGGCCTGCAATGTTAATAATGGCGGGACCAAGTTACTTTACACAGCAGCAGTTTGGGTTTAATTCTTGGTAGGCTTGTTCCCAATTTTTGTATGTGGGAAATGTGACATTGTCGGTGGCCAGCGGGATATCTCTGGGTACCCTCTGGCCATGTCCCGACTCCGTACTAATCTTTCATTACCGATTTTCATAAATATTTGTGATGATTTCACTAATACTTCTCTTTGACTCCCTCTTGATTTAGAATTTTTAGAATTTGACAATTTCACAAATTAATGAGGTCTGAAAATTGTATTCATTAAATAGACTGTAAAAATTAATTGTTTGCATGTGTTCTAATTTAGGGGTTCACAGAACATTTTGATTCAGCACTACCTACCATGTTATGCATTGCACGACACCATTATCTGTAATGCTGTGGAACTCCTCCATCATTTCCCAGGTATCAGAAAAAAAATACATGCAGACATTTACTAGATGTTCTGGCAATCATGAAATGCAGACACTAAAAAAATGGGACCATAGAATTTGTTTCATAATCTGACATTCAGTGCATCGGTGTTCAATGCACTTTACATAGATAATCCACTGCAGTTCTTTTAGGACCAGAGATGAACATGTACTTACAGAATCGTACCTATAGTTAGGAGAATATAAAATACAGTTGTATGATGCATTCTTTGTACGGTTGCGCTGTCATTCATTGCTTGGTGATAAGTGAAAATGACTTGTGAAAAAAGAAAGTGAATAAGAAATATTAAGGTACATAGAATATACATGCAATGGGCAACCACACATTTTTTCTGTTCAATTCATTTTACATTCGAAAACTTGTCTGGTGAAACCAGCATGTCTGTATGTGTAAGTAACGGAATCTGGAATGTAACCAAACCAATTGGCTTGGTGAGATGTAATAGATTGGAGATGTACAGGTGGTCCTTTGTCTCAGGAGCATAAAAGTGGATTTTTGTTTTGGGAGCATAATAATGGTTCTATGCCTCTTTTAAGCATAATATGTAGTTGTTCTTTGTCTCAGTAGCAAAAAATGTTTCATTCATCTTACGCTTCCTATTTTGAACCCAAAAAATATAAAATGTGTGTTACACTAGTAAATATGGTACGTAAACAATCACACACAGTTCTAGTGATTGTTTTCAGGTATGGTATTTGTGCCTAAATTATCTCGAAACTTATTAGACAACTGCAAATTTTAGAATTTTTAAAATCCATTTATTGTCAAAAAAACAGTGTTACATTGGGTGAATACTGTATTAGATATTGTGTTGCCTGGAAAAGTTTTTAATCTGTCTAGGTTATAATTTCCTCTTTTTTTATGCTTCTTTTTGAAAATGCAATAAACATAATCATTGCCACATTTAACTATCAATAATATTTTATAATAGGTGCTGTAGCCTGTTTTGTTGGTTACGATTTGATAATCTTGTATCAGATTTAAAAAAAAAAGTCATCTGTATACCTTGTAAAACATATAGTGTGTACAGTACAGTAATGTGTTTCTTTGTTCAAAATTAAATTTCTGACATATTAAACTTTCCAAGACTAAAAATTGACACCCTTTTGTATGTTTTGCATTAGCTGTGAATTTTTGTATTGCTCCTGTACATTCATGAAAATGCTGATTTAATGTCTATATTCTGAAACAACGATTTACTTTATCTTGTTTCCATTTTATCACTGGTTATGATCCCATATGTATTGCTTCCTTTGTTTCAGAAACACAAGTTGGATCTGTTAATGGTTCATTCAATTTCATCAGTAAAGAAGATCAAGAAAGACTTAGGAGTCCTTTGTATATACATGCAGAACCACCTGTAAGTAGTGTTGTATTATATAAGATCCATACTTACATTCAATTTTGGTTTTGTATCAAATGGAACATACAGTGATCACTTTAAGGACTTCTAGTTTGATTCTTTCACTTTAACAACAGTATTTTTTCGTCCCATCTAAAGTCCCAATATGCTGTTATTCAGTTTAAAATCTCCTTCAATTTGACAATTTTTTTCAGTCCATTGAGAGTCGTTAAATCGAGAGATTACTGTGCTAGGTTCATATGGAGTACGTCCGTGTGTTGGTAGTCACAAGTTTGTCACTAGAAAATTGGCACCATTTTGTTTCAATGACTTCCTGCACATCTGCAGTTCTGCTTGGTGGGTATTGGCAGTGTTTTTTTGTTCAGACAAGTGTCTCATTTGACTGAACCATATAGAATCACGTTATTGCAGGGCTGCCACCAAGTTCATTTCAAAATTCCTGTAATTAGCATTAAAAAATCCCGTAAAATCCTGTAATATTTCAAACTTACGTCTACGTATTTTTCAGAAGTATTTTTAGAAGATTCTTGCTGTAGAATTTTGATAGTGAAATTTAAATGTATAGTAAATTAATATAGTATTGTGAAAAATTGAAATGTTATACAGGAAACCATCTACTGTTAATGTTTTTACAGACAACTATTTTCTAACCTGTTTCGGTAAAGTAGCAATGAAACTTTCCACCTGTTTTCCTATTTGGAAAAATTTGTAGAACGAGTAAGAACTTATTTAACCGGCTACTTATCGTTGGAAAATTAATATATCTTCATAAGTTTATTTATGACCTCAAATGAGACGTAGTTTGCTTGTATCATGGCACAGCACGTAAAATGTAAACACCCATATTTATTAACGTAATCGCCGCATGTTTTTACCAAAATTTTTGGCCCAAAATATAGGGTGCAGCCATTATGGGGGGTTTTTTAAAAATTTCCTTTATTATTTATTTTGGCGTGAAATAAAAAATAAATTTCCCTATATTTGCTTGTATATAGCATGACCTTTTCTGCAAAAATAAAGGTAAAGATTAATAGGTTTAAAATAAACATGAAAAAGATTAGGGAATCCCGTTAATCCATATCATGTGCGTCGCTAATTACTGTGTCAAATGTTGATAAACATAGATGTTGGAAATATCCGTGAATATCATTATCTGTCTGTACGTTTCAACCTTTAAATATGAGTTAAAACTGATAAAATCTGTTAAAACAGCAGGCCTAGGTTACTGTATTGTGACACCATACATCTAAGATTTTCCAGTAGAACCCCAGGACAAGTGAGAGTTAAATATTCAATCACTGACCATGAATCAGACCTGCATATGTGCACGTAAGGTATAGAAACCAGAGGGTGCAAAAATCTTTCCTCCACAAATTCGTGGCTCTGGCTAGCTCGTAGGGTGTTGTGTATCTAGAGCAGGTGGGCTACATGAGGCTTGCGATGGCTTTATTTGTGATCCTTCCTGCCTCTGAATGAACATTTAAGAGTAAATATCATATAAATAATATTTTAAAAATTATTGTAGTGAAAAATCTTAGCGTGTGTTTAGTTTTTTTAGCTAACAAATGTTAAAAATTATAATTGTCGAGAGTAGCTATGTAATGGTAGCCTGCATAATGTTCACTACCAGTGAAAGTTACACATAGTCCAAGTGAATACTGTATGACACACCTGATCCAGAGTGGTTTTGTGTTTTTCGGTAACAGGTTTATTGGGCAGTAAGTAATCCTGATGTCAGGGAGGGTATGTATAGTTTGGTGTAGTGTAGTTCTGATTGCGGTAGCATGGCATATGTTAGTTGGTTAGATTCTTGGCTCCAACCATCGTGATGTCAGTTTCCCATTATTCACTGAAATTGTTTGAGGCAAATGCTGGAATGGTTCTGTTACAAAGGCCGATTACTATCTCGGTTCCAGTAATTTTTCAAGCTGTGTTTCACCATCCCTAACTTCCTTGTTGTCGGCAATTTGTGGAGCCCACTTACCTTACATGAAAGGGATTAAACCCTGCCGTTTTTAATTTATGATTTTTATATTAATTATCTACTGTCTCATGTAGGAACATTTGGCCACTCACTCAATGTCTATTTAAAGTTAAATTAAAGGGTGAGGGCTAGCCACAGGAGTACTGCGTCTCATCTCTGGTAACTCAGAGTTGTAGTACACAATGCATGGACTCAAATTCAGTTTGTCAGCCACCGTAGAGGCAGAGGCCATTGTCCACTCCAAACTGAGTTTCCCTTAACCATATTATACCGGCAATATTTATATTGAGTGTATAATTTATTCTGAATGTCTCTTGATGCCTGAACTACAGTGCTGTCTACAATATAATTGAATTTTCTATCAAGTACCGCTGTTTCTTAACCTTGTGTTCGTCTCATTCATTTAATTTGTAGAAAGTGTAAAAATTTATGTGAATTTTATACATACGTACTAGTACAGTGAAACTTTGTTGCATTGTTCCAGTTTCTTTAGTTTGTCCAAACTAACGTTAATTTTTCATGGGCCCAGTAAATTGCCTATGCTTACAATGTTATGAAAACTCAGATGCAACGTTCCTAAAGGCATCAATTTTCTGCATAGATAATTCAAGTATATCAGACAATGACAAATAGTTTTATTACTTACTTTTGATTCTTACGTACTGGTACCTCACTCGTTAACAATAGCTGTAACCAAAAATATTATAACCTCACAAAGCACACATTAGTAAATTTTTTGTTTAATTGACAACTAATTTCACCTTTATAGTGTCAAGAAACAATGTATGTAACTGTACTGTAAACACAAACATTTCATTGGGTTTTCCTTGTATGAACAGTAGACATGTTGCCACAAACATAAAACTAAATGTTTGTTAATAGGTAACAAATTGTTTTCAATAGATATTGTAGAATGTGTACTGTAGTGTGTGGTAATTTTCTTATGTTCAAGTGTAAAAAAGTCATCCCTCTACCTCACTTTTTTCCCTGGACAAGTCAGACGTGTTTGCCCGCAAATATATCTAATGCATGCGGAAAGAAACTGAATAATATGTACAATATTAATAATCTAACCTACAATATGATTAACTGGATGTTGATGCAAAGGCTGATGTGACTTATATGGTTGTCTAATTACTACGCCATTGAGTCTGCGGCCTCCATCTGTAGCGCTTCTTACGACCTCTCCACCCCGCTATTCCTATGTGACTACTGTATTACATTCTCAGAGTGCCATCTGTGCATGCCCAACACAACTCGAGAACAAACTCTAACTCTGGTATGAACACGCCAAGTTACGTACTCGTTAGGCAAATTGATACATTTAGATCCAAGTTACAGTACATACTTTGAAATTTGTACAGATAAAGTTTCAGATGTTTAAAGTCAACACAGTATAGTAGTCATCAATAAATGTCATCAGTATTTTTATACCGGTAGAAACAGACAAAATACAATAATGTGTTAATTGGGGACACATTTTGCAGCCAGGTGGACAAATAGGTCCGTGCCGGAATACCTATGTCAGTGCCCAGTTGCACAAAGCACTACCACCCAAAATGTAAGAAACAATACGCTTGCTGACCAAGCTACATGCCTGCATGCCCCTCTAACATCAGAGCCTAAACTGTGACCTGACAGTGATTCACATCCAAGACGTTAACTCCTAGCCAAACTGATATTTCAGAAATAAGAAATGAGGCAAAATACAAAAAATAAATTATTTAAAAAAAATGCTCGAAATTTAATTTTGAACAAAATGAGTCCGTATATGATGGGAAACAAACAAAAATTAATAGCAGAAAACTAGTACTTTCAAACTCTGTTTAGCAGTTGAATTTACATGTCATAATTTTGTGTAATTTTAATTAAGCTACCAGCAACCCCAATTATCTTGGATCCTGCAGTATCAGTCTTTAAATGCTTGACTTAAAGGTGAAGCACCTACCAAAATTGAAATTTATTAATTTTAGAATATTAGATGGGGGCGACGCGGCAGTGCACGTCTCATTGTTATGAACAAGTAGCTTTTAAAATAATATATGTATTATGAAAGTTGTCGATTTCTGATTGTACATGGAGACATAATGGGATCCATGAGGCTACAGTAAGCAAAATTATTCACAAAGTTACACGTAATATTACATAGCTAAATGAGAATTTGATAATGGTGCTTTCAACTAATGAAGAGCAAATGTAAAGTACCTAGGGCCAATGTACAGAAATTCAAATAATTGCATAATATCTAGCTATAAGCCTATCAGGAGCTTACAATTAATAATTGTAAGTAGGTGTTATGTTATATTATTGGGGAAAGTTAGGTATACTATTGGGACTCCAGTTATTGTTACTGAATTTGGAGGAGGAGAAGGGCACTTTCAGTTTCTCTTACTTGAAATACTAGTACGTATATTTCTTTTTGTTTTAATGACGTAACAATAATAGTTTGGACTACCGGTAAAATTATTTTTATGCACGCTCACTTGTACAGAAAAAGCACTAAACACATATTTGTGGGTGTTTCTAGCAAAGTTAATCTTGCTCATCAAATTCAAACATGTAATGTGATGCTACCGACATCTTACAGTTCGTACTCCACGGACGAGCATGTTTACACTCCTCGTCAACTAAATGGGTTCAGGGTTGCTCTCGGCTAGTCACTGCCTCAGTGGTAGAGACCCAAGTTCTTACTCATCGTCGTGGGCACGAGAAGAGAAGAACGACACGACTATTCACTCAGGCGTGTGTACAGTAAGCTAGTTAACACTAATAAATGACCATATCACTATTAGGTTGCATGATGTTTATCCCAACTTCAGATGACCTTATACCAGCATGGTTACAAAACCCTGTACACGCGGTCGCGGTAAGCTCTTACTGTAAAATTTATACTGTAAATTTTACGTTAATACAAATTACGACCAGTCACTAAATTGCAAAGCCCAGTGGCCCATGCTTCTCAAACTGTATGTGCCCTGGCACCGGTGCTACTACACTCACATCCCACCCACGTGCTTCCACGGATGCTCTCCCACACACGTCCTCCCACACACGTCCTCCCTCTACGACATCACAACAGCTAAGAAAGAATAGCTAAGGTCCAGAGCCCTCGCTGGCCCAGCCGGAAGTCGCCCATAGATAAGATGCCACAGTATGGCCACCTCAGACTCCCCTTCGCCTACTGAGAGCACTCCTTATTTTACTGGTGTTGCTGTTATCCATTCCTATTGGTACTACAGCTTAAAACGGCAAATTACAAATTACAACATTATATTAAAATTTTTTGTTTCAAAACATTTCCCTTGAAATCATGTTATCTCAGTTCCTTTTATTTCCTTGCAGTGTTGGCAGTAGCAGTTATATCAGTTCCTTGCGCTTAACATCTGTATTTCTAAGAACAAAGGGTATGTAAACAACAACATGAACAATCACATTTTCCTTAGCCTCGAGTGCTCTCACCTACCATACATAATGGTCAAATTAAGCAGTAATTAGTTATTTATACCGGTTAGGCCCACCGCTCGTAAACTTAATTTATTTACTTTACAACAAATTTCAATGCTTAAATTTATGTAGACCAATATTTCTGTCCTCTTCCCCTCCTTTATCTCCTGCAGTGGTCTACACCTACATACAGGTGTCAAGTCCCGGCCTCACACAACTTAATTTTAACACAGGTCCTTCGTTTGTTGCTTCCCTTGGTAATCTTGACGCACTACACTGCCCTCGGCACCACTCATCCTTTCTCTTATAGCTAGTGCTCACGAAGAATTCCGGCATCCCAGTAGACCTATGCTGACGCCGGTAATCATGTACATGTTTAAGAATTAAGTTTTAAATTGTGTTACGTTTACGCCAGGCTGAAAGCTACAACTAACTACGCATCACAAATAAATTTGGAAACAAATAGGGCGGGTAGGCCTAGTACCTTACAGTAAAAATTTAACAGTACCAATCCAATGGACAAGTATCTGTAAATAAACTGTAATACACGAGTCATATTCCCAATAGTTAACAAATCACATGCTGAAAGGTTCTAACAACTTTTCCTAAATATAGATACACCATACACAATGAATGCTAGCCTCAGGCAAATAACGTATAACACATTCAATACACTTGTTCAAAATCATGACTATTTGTCACTCGTAAGAAATAAATGCCCGTGGCTCAACTTGTTTCCTGAATGTGATGATGATTGACTTCATTCGTATACCTACTGTATCATACTGTAATTTTCTATCAGAAAAGTTTTCAATGAGATTAATGATAAAAATATGATCTTACTGTCAGTAAACCTGAGATCATTTTATTGGACATATCCTTGATACAAGTCGGTTAACATTTGAGCTCCGGTCATGCTTGATATAATTTTTGTTGACCAGGGATAATGCAAATGTTGAAACAATTAGCCCTGAGAAAACTTAAAGTTACTTTTAGTAAACACCTCGCTCATTACATTTCCTGTCTTGTTTTTAAGTTACAGTTTCTGAAGCAAATCAGATTGCTCTCCGTTTATAGAGCAGAAACTGTATCCACCACACTCATTTAAAGTGCAAATTTTCATGTTTTGGTGGTACTAGCCTCCCCAGTCACCTCAAAAAAGTACGCTATTCAGTTTTCGTCTTATCTTACCACGGCATCACGTGCGGTAGAGCGAGATCTTTCATTTCTCAGGGTTCAGTGGTGGGTCCGAAAGCGTGCAAGTGTTCACTTAAATAAAAGAGTCATTTTTTATTATTTAAAAGAATGGCATTTTATAATGCAACGGTAAATGAACATTACAGCAACATCAAATATAACAAAACGCTTCACCGGTGGGCTACTCCTATAAATGGGTTGCTGTAGCAAGACCATTCTAGAGT
>PNEQ01084796.1:0-13188 GCA_003012365.1 Medauroidea extradentata
GAACTCAGTGCATTAATATCCTGTTGCAACTTTGTATACTGTACCGTCTTGTATGATATTTTTTTACATATCCAGGATATTTTGTTGTAGATCATGCATTTTAAAAAATTAGGAAAATGTAATTACTTGTTGTTGTCATGTATAATTTACTCTCAATTACTAAGTTAATGCGGTATTCTGATGCTATTTTGATGATTACGTATTTTAGTATTTCAGTATTTTTTTGGATGTGTTTCATTTTGGTAAACATGATACTAATTTAATACAAGGTATCGAGGTTTGTAGAATCGAGAATCGAGAATGGTATCGGCATCGGAATCGAGAATCGGAAAATACTGGTATCGTGACATCTCTAATTATTTATTCTGTGGTTTTACTGAACATCTAGAAACATCTTTGCACAAAAAGGCACTGTTATGTCTCATACACGCTTTCATGATGAATATGCAGCACATGGTGCTACTGGTGTGTCCTTGTCATGTTACCAACCTGTGTCATCAAATATACCATACATAATACCTCTTTAACTTGTAACAAAATCTTAAAATATCTTGGGTAGCACTCAGTGCCACATCAATGTCCTGTCTTGGAGATGACAGATGGCTGGACTACAAGGGAAAAACCTCTGAACAAAGATGATGGACTAGAATAAATTTTAAAGAGTAAAAAGTTTGGCACATCACTTACTGTTAGCGTGTTAAAGTGCAGTTGATGCAAACTTTCATTACTTGCTATAAATAATTTGTAAACTATACATAATACAAAGAAATTTATTTCATTCGATAGTTTTTCAAGATTGTTGTATTAAATTTTTAAAAGAATTTTGGGTCGACATATGTTAATTCGCTACCAAAGACAGCCATTGTTAATGTTGAATTATATGTAGTAATTACCAGTGATTTTTTTATTCAATTATAAAGGTTGAAAGCGGCTCATTAAAATAAGTCCATTACATAAATTACAGCAACTCGTTGACATTAATAAAATAGAATAATATTGCCTTAAAATTTGATTGACAGAAATAATAGCATATGCTATGTACATTTATAAAAGTAAAATTGTTATAAATATAGACTTAACTTTCAGTGTAAAGAATGTAATGACAATGAAACACAAAATAAAGGATAATTTAATTGTTAATATATATTTTCTTAGTGGAAAAGTTTATTGATTGAAGACAGAGAGTAATCCTCAGTATATCATAACGACCATGGTGGCACAGTGGTGAAACATGAGATTTGAATTTGAGAGGCTGTTGTTTAGATTCCTGGTCCAGCCAACTTCATGTTGATTTGTCACAGTGTTCAGAAATGACTCTGGATTAGTGCTGCAATGATTCCTAACACTATAGTCCATTGTTAATTCCTTCTCCGATTTATATCTTTCCTAAACTTGGTCCCCACCAAGATGATCTGGGTTTGATTCCCGATGAGGTCGGTCCCCAGATTTTTGCATGTGGAAATTGTTGCAGACGATGCTACTGGTCGGCTGGTTTTTATTCTAGTGCTGCTTCATACCAATATCATCATGCCACCCCTCACTAGCTTTAAAGACCTAGATGTTAGGTGCTGACCAAAATCTAACCTTCTCTGAAAGACGTTGACGAGATACATATAAGTAAGAAAATTTCTTGACGTTCACTTTTATTCACTTGAGATAATTAAAAAGGTATGCGATAAAGGTGGGATAGGTGTGTGCATTAAGAATTATATCACTTTTTTAAGCAGAGCACTTATGTAATTAACGTGGAGTGTTTTCATTACAGTCCTGTTTTGTCTGGCCCTAAAATCTTAGCTGTGGAAAGTATATCAAATAAGTGAAACAAATGCTTCACTGTTTCTGTCTTATGAATCATGAATCATTGTAATTTTTTTTAAATATAGCTGGGTGAAAAAGCCATTTTTGACTATTTTTAGGGGTCCCAAAAACAAATTTCAAATAGGTGTGCTGTATTTTAAGAACTTCCAGGAGGTGTAGTTTGAAGTGTATTTCATTTTAATAAATGAAAATATTGGGAATAAGTTTAGGAGTTGTGCATAATATAGAACATGTGTGATTTGCTTCATCATTGATCATTCACTAGATGAGGACTTCTCTCAAGTCCTTCTACCTATGTTACTATCTCATGTTACCATACCTCATTTGTTTTATTTCATTATAGGAACTTTACCACACCAAAAGAGGGGAAGCAGTTGGATGAATCTAAAGATGAGCCACCAGTAGATGAAGGACCTCCTCCTGTAGCTTTCTTCAGGCTTGTAAGTATGCAGCTCTCTGTACCACAAGTTTTCAGACATATTATTTTTAATTTACAGAATAAGTGTTGAGTAGATGAAAATAGTATATTACTTAATTATTAACATTTCTTTTTGCAGTTGAGCATTTAAATTTTTGTAGAATTATTTTGATTATGATATATGTAAATATTTGTAGTATGCCTGTGATGAGATATTTATTTACTGTACTTCAATATTAGGTTAGAACTTTGGTACCACTGCAAGAGGATATTGTATGGTTGTAGTAGTGCCTATTGTAAGAGGTGAGAACAATGACTATGCCTCAAGTAGTTCTTGGAGTCATGGTTGGTGCAATGGCTAGAGCGCTCACCTCCCACCGAGGCGATTCAGGTTTGATTCCCAGCGGGGTTGATCCCCGGATTTTCACATTTGGGAATCGTGCCGGACGATGCCGCTGGTCTGCTGGTTTTTCGGGGAACTCCTGTTTCCCCTGCCTCTTCATTCCAGTACTGCTCCATACTCACTTCATGTCTCCCCTCTTGAGTGCTAAGGATCTATATGTTAAGTGACTAAAATTGCTTCACTCTAATAGCTCTTACTGAATTTAACTTACCGTTAAGACCAACACAATGTAGAGAGAGCACTCATTTTTATCAAATGACATTGAAAGAAAATGTTAAATATATGTACGTTTATTTTACTTAACACTGCAGTTTTCATCCAAATTTTAGAACAGTTGTCTTATCCTACAAAAATTTGCAATTTCCATGTCATTATTTTTTTCAAGGTGGTTTTTGAAAATTTATGATTTCATTTCATACGTCACAACTTTTAATATTGTATTTTTTCCATGTTATTTTTTGGAATGGTATTACTACCTTTAAAAAAAATTCCATTATGTAATACTAAGTGTGATAACAATGCTAATCTTGTAAATTAAGATCTTAAGTTATAATCTCTCAGTGATGTAGATAACCACACTTTAATCTTGTTTCTACATTCCTAAAACTTGCTCTTGTCCTTGTTTTACACTTTTTTTCTTTGCTGATATTTGAACATTGTACAACGTAGATTTTTTTTCTTTTAAATATATACTCGTTCATGCATTTTGCACTTTTTCGCAGGTTTCATGAGCAGCAGTGTAAAAAAGGCAGTTCCATTATAAATCTGTTACAATATTTATTAAACAATTTTTTCAAAAATGATTTTAATGAACCAAAATGAATAAAAATAATGTTCAGCAAGAAAACTGTGACCATGCCTTAATTTATGAATTTTGTAATATGAGCAGAGACGGTGGGAACAGCTTCCATTGATGGTTTCCTATGCAGTATAGGTTTGCGAGTTCATCAGACATAGCCTTACTTACGCTTGGTCTAATTGCCTCTGCGATCTGCGGTCTGGGCACACCTGCAATGTCCATTCTCTTGGGTGATCTGACTGGCAGCATGGTGGACTTTGGGGTATCCCAAGGCACCCCTACCAATGGCACAGGACCCAGTGTGGAGTCCATCCAGTTACTGGTCGATGCAGTCGTGCGCTATGCAGTCGGGATGTCAGTCGTGGGCGCCATCATGCTGGTGTGCACGTATATATCCATCATGAACTTCAACTACGCAGCACAGAAACAGGTGAACAATTGACAGAGAACTTGGGGAGGTTACTATACCAGTGAAACACTTTCTGAAAGCTTGCCTACAGCGAACTAGTTTTCTACACTATTACGGATCATTCATGGAGAAACAGTCGCCTGTGGGTCATTTATTTTTCATTAACATGTCTTGAATTGCCCACATAGTTTTTAAAAAAAAAAACTGTCAGTGCTTTAAAATAGGTGTGAGTTTAGACTTGTTGGGGTGTATTTTTCTCATTATGCACTTACAGGCCTGGACTTTTGATTTGGCATGTGTGAAAAATGTACTATCTCCTCATAATTTAAAGAAAGACTATTAAATTAATCACTTAAAAATGAGTTTTTCAAATAATTTTTGGCATCGATTTCGTTACAGTAGTAAATCTTTCACAGCACAGGAGAATTTCATGTTGTGTAGTATCGTCTCTAGAGTAGAGTATTTGAAGTCTGTTAATTCCTTTTTTTTCTCTCCAGATTTTTTACAGCTGTTGCCGTTTCTCCATCTCCAATTTCCACTTTATCCTGTCAAACGCCTCATCGTCTAGTAGAATCCCTTAATTGTTTCATGTATGTAGTCCCTCCAACTTCTTTGTGACCTTCCTCTCTTCCTATGTTCTGTTGGTAACCATTCTAGCACTTTCCTGGGCCATCTCTCTTCATCCATTCTCTTGACATGACCAAACCACTTGAACTGTAGTTTTTCTATCTCCTCACGTATTTTCTTGTCCATGTGCATGGTCTCCCAAATTTCTTCATTTCTAACCCTATGCCATTTTAATATTCCACAACTTCTTCTCATAAAATCAGTTTCTGTTGCCATAACAAAGTGTCTACCAGTCACAGAAGTCACCAAAAAAGTCACTGAATTTAAACGAGGTCACCGAAGTCATGAAAAAGTTACGGAATTTAACAAAGGGTCACTGATTTTGTAAGTGGGCAGTTGAGCACTGTGTAGTATCAAGCAGTTTATTTTCACGTGTTTAAATTGTGCTTATTTATTTGTAGCTTCGAAAAACGAGCATATACTTCGCTAGGAATTCTCTGCAAGTTCAACCTTTGTGGTGTACTGTGTTCGGTATTTGTGCCCTTTTAACGATGGCACGCCCATACTGTATATGTATGTGTGTTGCAAGAGTTAAGTTAATGCAGAAATGGTGCCGTCAACGAGTCCAAACTTAGTTACTTTCGCCGTTCTTACCCGTTGTCCTGTCAAGTTTACTTTCCCAGATCCTCGTCCTGCTGATGAGTAGTGCTGATAATGCATCCCCCTCTTTTTTGTTGTTGTTGTTGTTGTGCCTTCACTTCGCTTGGCAGTGACACAGTCACGCACGCGCTCCACCACGGCACAATACTCTAAAGGTGCGTACGGAAATGTACTGGCTCGGTAATGCTGGTCTCATTACTGCATCTATTCAGTCATTGGATGCTTAACGAGTGGTCGTAAATCTGAAGAGTAGGGACTTGGCGACCTTTTTAAAAAATATACCAAAATCTGCAGAAGCGGTAATTTCAGTTGCCGATCTGGCAGTCCAATGTTATTAGACCAGGTTTAAACAGTGCAGAATATCCTTTTGTGCTGGTATAATATGCGTATGTTGCATTAAAATTGCGTACTGGTAATGATAATTTATTCCATACCTAAATTACGTACTCAGGTGCCTGGTGTCATTTTTACTTGATAAACTGCTCCACTCTTGTTCAACAAAAATACTACGATCCGACATTGTCAAACCACCTTATAACATATTTGTTTCTATTATGTACACATGCGGGAGTCTATTTACTTTTTATATATGCTTTCCTTTGTATCGTCTGGTGGCTGCTATCTACCCTGCTCTGGAGCAGGGTAGATCTACGGGATCTGGTGCCGGGATCGAGTTGAACATTTTGAGATCCTGAGGGCCGATAGATCTTTATCGCATGACGTTTCCGACCAATTTACTCGCTATCAAGTGGATCCGAAGTATGTAGTTTCCGTAAGCGCCTTAAGCAGATCAAGGTAAAAGTGTATCAGTCACCTTCGTCATGGATAAATTCAATGAAGCTGATGATCTGACCACAGCCTCGGCGCTAGAAATCCTAGTGGGAGATTGCAACACAAGAAGTTACTAACTTAACTAGGAAAACATAATAAACTAAAAAACTGCCAAAACTAAAAAAATAACATACAAGTAGGAGTGTGCGAAGCTTCGCATTATCGAAGTCGAATCAAAGATTTTTGTTCCTTCGACTTTGTCTTCGACCTATAAAAATCTTCGAGTTGAAAGTCGGTTGAAGATAACCACAATTCGCATCAAAACAGACAAAATTATTTATGTGGAGCATTTTCCGTTTATTTGTAATTGTAGTATTCTGTATAACTTTTAAACACTCAAATTCATGGTACAGTGGTGAACTATTTATTTTGTTTAGCCTACATTCGGCGGCACAATTTCACTTAAGCAGGAGTCACAATAATCCAACAAAACTACGCCGGCACAACGAAAACAATATTTGTAGCCAGTAAATCAGTAAGTACAGTAAAGTACCATTTATCCAGACTTCCAAACACCGGAATATTCTAAATAACGGACGTATTAAAAATATTTCCCTCATACTGTACGCATCAAACATTTTTTTTGGCTCAATACCATTAATTTCTACTTTCCCGCCTGCATACCAGTAGTACTGCAAGCTTTAGAGTAAAATCAGCATTAAAGTGGTCCCGATCAGAAATGAGGAAGTCTTAACAGAGTGTGGGCCCTCCATGTTGCTAATTCATCTATGTTGTTGCCAACGTTGTTATTGTTTATGTTTCCCGTTATATATTATATGGCGGCTATTTATTATGACTTTAATCTAAAACCGTAAAGACTGCTGATTCTTTTAAATCAGAATTGCCATTTTCGGTCATTTTAGTTTTGTCCTCAGCGATAATGAACAAAGAAGAATCAAAACCAAGAAATTAACCTCTTGTGCAAAGCTGAAATTTGTAGTTAATATGGCTTCTTCTAGCGGTTGGAAGAGAGTAGGCCTAAAATGTTACGTTTCGTAGGCAGGTGTTCATGTTACATTAAATTAAAGTTGGTTTTGTTCAGTTACGTAGACATTTAAATATTCCGTAGTATAATTTTGAGTTATGGACGTTATAAACTAAAATAATAATAATAATAATAATAATAATAATAATAATAATAATAATAATAATAAAAACTTGTATCTTATATGCCCCCTGTTTTGAACCCAAAATATCATAAGAAAAAAATTTGTTAGGATACGTGAGTAAATAAGGTATATTTAAATATTTTTTTCATTACCAATTGTTTGTGATAAATTTTTTTTGTTTGCTGTCTAGTGTGAAAAAAATTTAATTTTTCGGCTTCGACTTTCCTTCGACATTCCTTCGCACAATTCAAGATTCGTTTCGACTTCGCTTCACATTTAAAAACAGACCTTCGCACATGCCTACATACAAGACATGTGATTGTCATTTTCAGTGGTTGGGTGTGGGTGGAGGAGGTGAGCTCAGAGCCTACTTGAAATTTTCAAAAGCCAAATGAAGCAAAATACAAGAAAAATTTACTTAGAAATATTGTTCAAAATTAAAATCTTTTTACAATGAGTCTAAACTCGATATAAATCAAATAAAATTGACTCATAAAATTTACTACTTCCAAGCTCTAATTAGCAGTTAAATTTAAATTTTGAAAAAAATTTAATGTAAATTTTTTTACCAGCGTCCCTAATTAATAGGTTTATTGGATTCTGCTGTGTAAATCCTCACATTGTATAGCTTAAATAAAAAAAACTGTTAATTGTTACAAACAACACATATTCTGATACGAGAAAAAAAATTTTAAACCACAATGTTATATAAACTTGGGCTGCGTGCAGCCAGTGTACATCACACTAGGCCTGCTTGGTGCTCTGGGTAGGCAACTACCATGCTAAAATATGTAATAAATATTTCAGTTAAAAGAGTTTTTAAAAATATTTAATTTCATTTAATTATTTTCTGAATTGTAGACTTTAAAATTAAGTATTGGATACAAAGCATTCAAATAAAAAATAAAAAGATCAAGTTTTCACTATTTTTCCAATCCAGAAAAAGAAGTGAATGAACAGTAGTTGGTATATTCAGGAAAAAAAACTACAAAAAAAATAGACAAGTAACATTGTAAGATATGTGAAAATGGCAACATCACAACTAGACAAAAACAATGATGACAATACATACAGCAACTAGGCTGAATGTACTTACAGTATTCATTAACAATAAACACAGACAAAAGTAGCAGCAGTTCTATAGATATTTCAAGAGACATATATCAGTCTGTATGATTTAAACAAAATGACTGTATTCCCTTTATATATATATATATATATATATGCTAATGCTGGCTTCCATTATTTTGGTTATTTTCTATTGTTTAGTTCTTTTGTTTATTATGCATAACAGGCTATTCCTAACCAGTTCTGATGAGCTGTAGTCTGATGTGATACTGGATGTCATCTCTGGTCTCATCTGCAGCTTACAGAGCACTCAAATCTTTAATTTTTCTCTTCTTTCCTTGCCTGGCTAGTCAGTTGTGATTTAGGAACATTTTATGAAAACTGAACCTTTTTCGTGTTGAATGATAAACTTGGGAATATTTTCCAGTTTTTATTTCTATTGATCAAATACATCCCTCTGATACAGTTCAAACAAACAAACATCCAGTGTGGTTATGGAAAAGAAAAACTTCATAAAAAATTCATGCAGAGAAAATGCAGAAAAACTTCATAAAATATTCATGCACAATAAATTCCAGAGAAAATGCATTGAAAAACTGTCTGTAAAGAACATTCGCTGCCTAACTTAAGTAGAGAGATGCCTTAAGAATCTTGCCCCCCAAAAATGGTCTACGAAGTGAATTAGTATACTTAGCAAAAGAAAATGTCCTAAAAATCTAATCTTATTGATATTCTTGGACAAAAGTCCAAGTGCATATCTGTTCCTGGTCTTGTCATGATTTCTGTGACGAGGCAAAAGACAATTTGTTTGACCTTGTGACTCAAACAACGCAGTAAAATGCCAGCTAGCCAGTTACAGGCCTCCAAGCTGATAGTCTGTCCCTAAAATTTGTTTAACTTCAATTTTCAAACCACACAATCTTCAATCGGACCTGGTAACCAAGCATAAACCGTGGGAAAACTTTGTTTGCAGGTGTTCCGCATCCGCAGCTTGTTCCTTCAGTCTGTACTGCACCAGGACATCAGTTGGTTCGACTTGAACAATACTGGAGAGTTTGCTAGTCGTATGGCTGAGTAAGTACTGGCATACACCCATACGTATTTCACAGCATATTTGTCGCATATTTTTTGCCAAAATGGGACGCAAAAAATTGAAGGTGCGACCATTATTCGATGAAAATTCCCGTGGTAAAAATGTTGTTTTAAGCCAACATTTTTTGTCACTATCCCTATTTATATTAAAGTAACTCAAAATTTTTGACAGGACTTTTGACGTATGAACTTTGAAACAATGACTAAATTTCTATAACTTACTAGACCTTGGAGGTTAGGTTAGTTTCGTAATTAAATATGCACATTTGATGGGAACACATTTCGTGATTAGCATTATTTACTGGTAAATAGGCACTTTTGGTTATTAGAAAACCGATAAATCCAGTAGTCCTCTATGTTCCGTTTCGTTTGAAGTTCTTGTTTTAGGCTTCTGCGAGTCCGCTACCATTTATTACAGTTGCAGTGTTTACAAACTTCGTTTTTACTTTCCGATGTCATGTATATACTATGTTCAGTTGGGAAAGTCCACGTGCAAGACAAACACACAAAATGGCAGACTATTAAACTAGTAACGCTATGTTCCACATTCGTTCCAACGGAATATTTTGGTACTAACTATAATTGATTCTTGCGGCAACCATTTTGTCCTAATAGTGTTGTACTTGAACGTAGTTAACATCTCTGATGCAGAAATTTAAACAAAACATTGCGGTGCGACGATTATGCAATGAAAGTATTTTTACCATTTCTGTCATCACAAAATTTAGATGCAATGATTGTGCGATGGCGATGACTGTGCGATGAAATACGGGTCTTAAAAAATGTACAGCCGAACCCAGATTAATTTTACAAACTCAAATTTTATAAATGCAACAATTTTTTAGGTACAGTAGAACCTAGATCTTCTGACAGTTTGCAGTTTCCAAGAATTGTTTTGTTAAATCATTGGTGTCAGATCCAAAATAACAAATTTTGACTTCTTAAATGTTGAAAAATTTGGTCTACATGGTGTATTTTGTTTAAGCTTGTATATAACTTTGTGTTTTTTTTATGTGAACAATATTTTATTAAGTATTATTATTGCAAAGTTTGAGTGCCACATATGTTTTGCGAACTGTGGCAAGTGTGATGTTCTTATTGCTGCGGACTCGCAAGTTGTGAACATATTTTTTACAGAGTTTATGAATGCACACTCATCAATTTTTACAGTGACTTTCTTTGCATAATTTTATTACAAATATCTTGAAACTATTTTATCACTGTGTACTCATTAGCTTATTTTTAACCAGTTTTTATTGCTATTTTCTTTGTTGTTTTTCTTGTTGTAGTCTTGCAAAAATATTTTAATAAATTTTCTTTGCAATTTTCTGTTCATAATTTTTGTCATTTTTTTTTCTTTCGTAATTCTGTAATTTTATTGCAATATTCTTTTTGTTGTTTTATCAGTGTATACTAGCAAGTTTATGTTTAATAAGGTTTTATTTTTAAAGTGCATTATTTTATAGTTGTCTGATGAACATATTTCAGTCAAATATTGTCAGGAGTTTCTTTGCATTTTTATTGCAATTGTATTATGAATCAGTCATTTAAGAAACGACACTGGTCCAAAAAAGCAGGTTTTTAGGACTGACAAAATATTTATTTGTCACAGTATAAACACCATAGTGCAATCACACCCTTTCTAAAGTTAAAGTACACGTAAATGTACACTAATTTATGGCTCAAATTGTTTCGCATGGTTATAAATGTGTGTGCAAATTAACACGTAACATTTAGGACAAGTGCCCTTTTTACAATGAAAATTGGAAAGGTGCATAAAGATGGCCATTTTTTTTTACAATCACTAATATCTACGCACACATATGATAAGCGCTAGTAGCCAACCCTTATTTACGTGACGTTGTTAGGAGCTTGTCCGCCATGTCATGTTTTTGACTGATCTTGCTTTGTGGTTATGTGGCAAACTTCACAAACATTTTGGGATGTATCTATGGACGAATGTTAATGCAGTCGCGTTAAATACGTGTATAATGTCTTTACCATACATATTTGTGGGGGACAAAATGTGCCGTGTGTAATACTTACAGGCAAAATACGTCCAGAAAAATGTGTCTGTGCACCAAAACCAAACATAAATATAAACAAACATGTCATGAGGGTGGGGTGGGGTTGGGTGGGTAGAGGGAGAAATAGCTGCTCTGCGCATGCGCTGGTTGGAATTTTACATTCTCGCCACTAAGAATTTGGTGCGCTGCTGTTCCCCTCAGAGCAGCGAGATCAGAATAAGCGACATCAGTTACAAGCTTGAGTTTCCTCTCTTTCCGTACGAGTAAGTGCTCTGTGGTCTTTACCGTTACCTTAACAGCTGTTTACTTTAAAAAGCATGGATGTAAATAAATTAAGTACACAAAGCATAGAGGTGTGACAAAAATGTGTTACTTTTCACCGCTTTGTTTACACAGTTTGTACTTTCTTGATTCCATTCACAGATGTCATTTCTGGAAGGACACTTGTCCATGGACAAGATTCCTTTAAATACTGACTGCTGATTCTCTACTATAATGTCCGTTGCTTACTGATACTTAGAAGAGGGACATGTGCCCTTTCTTTGCAGAGATGATGTATTTTGTTCTAAAGATCCTTCCTACATGATTATCTGGTTTTAATTTTTTTTTTTTTATTTACTACTGCCCTTTCTTAAATGACAGATTCGTATATATTTTGATATGAATCAGGAAGGCAAGAGAACAGCGATAATCACTATTTCTCAGATGTCTGCATTGTACACATGGGCTACGCACTTCAAGTACATCAGAGTTATTTAGCAGATTTTTCGTTATTTCACAGTGGCAATCTAGAACCCCTACATGTGAAAAGTGATGACTAACATTATGTTCTATTTATAGTTATTCTGTCTTCCGCTCCTCCAGCAAAATGTAGAAAAAATCCCATGAAATGTATAAAAAATACAGCTATAAAATCTCACTAAGAAGTTTGCATGTATCAGTTGTAGCTTTTGACGCATTGTTTGGATGTCATTTAGTAATAGTCTAATAGCACTCACCCCCTATTTTTATTGTGCTGGATTAGGTATTTTTTACACGTTTATGAGGCGTTGTTTCCCCCAGAGTAGGTGGCCTGCCTGTATCCTGGCAGAAACCCACACTACTCTATGTCTTTATGTGTCACCTCCTTGGAGACCTACCTCAATCCTATAAAGACAGGTATATAACGAGGGCATATCACCCAGTTCAGTCAGTCGTCAGGGCCTCGGCTTACACTCTTGAGTCATACTGGCACTCCACACATAGTGTCTGACTGAAAAGTAGGCTAGTCGAACTTTACACACACAGTCCTTATACAGTACCTTGGAGTGACAACTGCGAAGGAAACTAGACTGTTCCTGCCATACGTCTTGGCTACTGACAGTCCTTTACCCTGGTCTGCTGACTGAAACGGAAGCTAGGCTGCCCACTCTACCCTGACAACCTGACTGCCAATTGAGAAAGAAGCCAGTCAAACTCACATCGTTGCCCTGTTATATTTGTACAACTGTGATTGTCAGGATGACTCAATGTGGAGATCTACGTCTTCATCTGCGAAGTGTGCTTTGCATTTAAAGTGACAGGAAGATAATGAGAACACACTCCTAGATTGCATCTTCCTGCCACTAGGCAGCACACTAGACAGTACTGGAAGTATTGTCCATGGATGTGGCTTAATTGTTATGTAGTTTCTGTTCTGCGACTGTGTGTGTTTATGAGCCAGAAAGTGTAGCAAGTAACGAAGTGTAAAAGTAATCTGTGTGCTTCAGTGTTTAAACAGGTGCTTATTTATGTCAGTTTAATGGTGTATCACTTGTATGCGTATCTTGTGTGAATGTACCAGGTCATCCAAAGTATTAAATGCTGCCAAGTGGAGAATGCATATACATATTAAGTGTCCCAAGTCATCCACTTTTGGTATCCCTATTACACTCTTTCTCAATTTTTTTTTCATGCTTATTTTACTGTCTGCAATTTTTTTTTTTTTTTTTTTTTTTTTTTTTTTTTT
>PNEQ01084797.1:0-13186 GCA_003012365.1 Medauroidea extradentata
TACAAATAAATATAACTTGATCAATTTCATTGTGATTTCCAATTACTTCCTTCTCTATATACATCCAAATCTATTAAACAAATGAAATTAAAATTTTCTTTTGAAAAATGATACCATTCCATCAGTATTTTCTTAAGACGTTGTCACGTTCAACTATCGTCAGTAAACCGACTTTACAGACAACCAATTTTTTTTCTTTTCAATTTCACGTGTAACACGTGGAGGTTTTGATCCCCAGATACGAACATTACGACGATTCAGTTTGCCTGACACATGAAAAGTTGACTCAGAGAAACAAATGTTTTTCAAAAAGTCATTATTTACGTCAGTCTTGGCAAGGTAGGCCTACGTAAAAAAACTTTAATTACGAGTTATCTTGCCGCATGTTGAAAACAGTTTGTTGTTATCTTGTATAGTTTTAAAGTTATTAAAATCTAAAGTTGTAAATATAATTTATGGACAACCTGTAAACTGGTCTCACCAGATAGTTTTAATAATGCTCTATAGTATGCGCTATATTTACAAGCTGTAATATTGTGACTTTCACATACTACCAATAGCGAAACAAGTACTCCCATTTAGGGAGGGTCAATCAGTTAGCCCCCCTTCCTACATATTTTTAGCTAAGAAATTTAGACTTACTTTACAGTTGTCAATTAAATTCAACGAAAACCAAGCCTACATGTTTCATAGTAACTAAAAATCGTAAAGAAATATCAATAACCTAGAAGCGAAGAGAAAAAAAGGGGGGGATATTAGAACAATATTTGATTAGTAGTCCTACTTTGCATAGACTGAGTCATTACTCCTCATAAATAATTACGATAAGGATCAGTCAGTAATGAAGTAAGTTACAGTGACAGCGGAATTCCAATAAACTAATGATAATAAAACAAACTTGTTAAAACACGTTCATCAATATTTGGGCGGCCATTTATTGTTATTAGAGATTATGTTTTATCGCGGGAAAACGTGACTATCTTCTGCGTTCCAACGTACGTTCAGTCTACCAAAAGATTATTGGCTTTCACTTGTACGTGGAGCTGTTGCCCTATTTGACTAAACCAATAAGAATCTCGTTATTGTAGTATTTGAAGCCATTCATTGGTCTGCAGAGAGCTACGCTGTGTCAGATATATATCACCCAATCTCTGATGTTGCAAAAAACCGCAGTGCTTTCAAGGGCACGTTGGCACAAAGCATTATCACGATATTTCATCACCTCTAACTTTTACTTTGGCCTTCTTTCCAACATATTTTTTGGAGAGAGGGGCATCGTATATCCTGCACCAATTTTGTTACGTGGAAAACCAATATTTTAGACATTCTGTGCGCGACTAACACGAGAGACACAAACAGAACAACCCACATCATTGCCATCTTTAATCTCACTGAATATAGTTCCAAGAGGCAGGTATTCATACGCAGACAGTTGATATATTCATGCCCACATACATAATAATTACATAATACTAGACACCCTTCCTAGTTGTTACGCCACTGCATTCTGTGTACGAGTTAAAAAAGTTTTCTAGGACACGAGACAGAAATCCATGTTATGAAACAAGCAGCAGGGAATAAACAAAACCTTCGTTCTTCACGTTCGAACAACAATGGCATGGAGGAGCACGGTATTAACCCAGATCTAGTCAAGATGCCTTCTCCAGCATCCACACACAGGTCCAGGGATCATTATTTCCCGACAATAGGAGCACACGGTTGCTGGCGCACAGAGGGGCGCGCTGAATGAGAACGTTGGGAAGACGAGCAAGTGAAATACGACTGGCGAAGAGATGACGCGATGGTTTCTCAAAGCCACAAAGCAAGCAAAACCGAGCAACAATTCAAGTCACAACCTACAGTCTTGTTTCTTTTTTGTGATATTCTGGAGTCCAGCTGACATTTACACAAGCCTCTCTACCAGTGGCGTAGCCAATATTTGTGTAAGAGGGGGGTTCAACCTGAGAATAATATGTATAACAAACACCGACCGCCCCTTTAAAGCGGGAGGGGGGGTCCGGAGGGTCTCCCCCGGAAAAATTTGAACTTCAAGGTGCAAAATAGTGTTATTTTAGCAGTTTTTCGTAACGATACATTGAATATTATATTGGTCCAAATATTTTCAATCTTTAGTATGATTTTTTCTCATTTTTGTAGTTAAAGAAGGGGGTTAGTACCCCCAACCCCCCCCCCTTGACTACGCCACTGCTCTCTACTTACGCTTGAAATTCGTTGTAGCAAGACGCGAATATAGATTTTTGGACTAAACCACTTAACGCTCATTACAATTGCGTACACCTATGTTTAGTTTGATTGTCTTATATGCGTTCCTAAACCTTCCATCAGATTCCGATGAAATTTGATAAGAAGTTGTACGTGTACCCGTTAAGGTCTTTGCCGCAAAGATTGTAAAGGTGGGGCGGGATGGGTTACAGGGTCAAAACGGGGTACTAAAAAATGCAGTGAAAAAAATAAAAATTTTGTCGAGTTGTGCATGCGTCCGATAAGGTTTCTGCCATATATATAATATATGTTTAATACATACATAATATATAATATATTATATATGTAATATATTATATATATATGATGGACAGTAAATCGCGGAAAAGCTCGTGAATGCAAGAATAATGAGTATAGCAACCACTCCTCTACTGGCAATAGTATGGACGTAATACCACCATTAAAGTTGAGTAAATGAACATGTTAAGTGACGATAACTCTACAACGGCTACAAATATAACGTTGACCTTGCGGACTCAATTCAAATGTATGACGACACGCATGCAGGGAATCAAGTGTGAACACCATCCCATCCCAAGAGTCGAAAACATGGGGTTGCCTCTTATTATGCGGTTATGTTACCCATGCAAATAGTGAAATACAATTTATTTATTTAAGTAAAATAATTCACTGTGAAATATCATGCCATGTGCAATGCAATTGTAGATTTTATAAATCTTCCAGTAAACAATTTTTGTGTTTTAAAATTTTACGATTTTACAAGAAAAAATTAAAAAAAAAAAAATAACGTTGTGGGTTTTTAAATGTTTTATCACGTAGCCCATGTGAGGCTAGTTGACCGTGAATTATTTCACTTAGGCCTACGTAAGTAAACGGATTTCCACGATCAGCATGGCAGCGTAACGTACAAATTTTGACTTTGACGCACAGTTATGGGAAAACTACGCGAGCAAAAATAATTCTGCAAGAGGAAATTGCATTCCCAAGTTACGTCTGCAAAACTAACACTGTTTAACACGAATATAAAATAATGAATTTTTTTCGCTCTTGAACTCCCTTAAGGCAATGAAGGAAACTGCTGCAGAAATATTTCCGCGTAAATTCAAGGTACCTACATATTAATTATGTGCCTTCCATGCATATATATATATATATATATATATATATATATATATATATATATATACACACACATTTTACCCACCCCTCCCGCCAATGTTCCTTCCTTTTACTTAAGAGCCCATGTCACTTATTTTGACGACTTTTACTTAATTCCTTCCTAATTAATAATTTGGCAGCATTTAATTGAAAGTATTTCAATAGGGACGTAGCTAATTACTTTACCTTCCAGTACATACATTGTACTCGGTGAAATAAAAACGAGAGTACGAAATAATTAACACAATTTAAATTTTATGATACTAATTCTTCCTCATCAAACAATAAACACTAAATAACTCCCAGCACCAATTTCATCCTATAATACGCACCTAATTGTAGAATTTAATGTTTCTATAAGGAAACATTGTCGGTTATTCGCTACATACGTAATTTATTAAACGAAAATGATAGCATAAGTAGTACAGAACATTAATATTGTTATTTTAATTTTTATCTTTAGAATAAGTTACATGTGTATCTAATAACATGTGTACAAAACACTTGTATGGGTCCAGTGTAAGAGAAGTCAAATATGCCATAACTACGCCTAATAAAGACGATATTTTTATTATTATTATTAACAAAAGAAATGAGGTAGCCTCTTAAAACTATAGTCTTGAGTTGGCTTGACAGCATACCTGAAGTACGCTCCTTTTATGAAGTAGCATATTACGCCTAGAGAGTAGCGGGTCCCTGGGCCAGGCCAGCTCGCAGACTCCCCGGGACAGGAGCAGAGCTGTGTAGAAGAGGGTGGAGAAGGGGGGCAGGCAGGGGTGGCACAAGGGACGGGAACCCGGCGGGCGAAGTTGAACGCTATCAACTCGAGCAACAAGCGAGCCAAGTCTCTCTGTGCCTGCAGAAACAAGAGCGACAGAGTTCCCTCATCCCCCTGCCTCTGCCACCCCGCGGGGGAGAGTTCGCCCTGCTATTGCTCTGCCGCCTGCTGTCTGTCGACACGCCCCCGCCTTCTCCCATATTCACCCCCACCAGCCCTCCCCCCAGGGCAACCAACTCAACTCCCCGAGAGAATAGAACGGTACACGAGAAAGGAGCACTGCAAATGCTAAAGCACAGACGCTGCAAATCTGGTTCTGTCATAACCACCGCGTTATAGTTGTTCACGAATTAACGGAAGCAGAACCTTCCACTAATCATAACAAAATCATAGGTGGTTTGCGATCAAATAAGCACTTTAAAAGACAATCTCGTCTAGAATAAGAATTAAGTAAATATTATTGTGACCAGAGATGTTAAATTTTGAATGCAATATAATCTACATAATATTACTGCTACTTAATACTGATTTGTTGTGTTAAAATGTGGCAGGAAAATATACATTATCTGAAAAGAAAAAAGGAACTAGTGTTTCAAAAGTACTAATTTGATCCTGCCAAACGTTTGTGTATTTATTTATTTTCGTCCTTTATTTTTTAAAGGCGAAGTTAAGGCTAAAATGCTTTCTCTTACACCCAACCAAATTCTAAACAAACATCACATGCACAAGAGTAATAAAAATAAGTTACAACGTAACTAGAAGCGATTAAAAAAAGTAACTAAGCATACTAAATTATCAGTCTTGAAATGAAACAAGTAGACAGCTGCCACAAAACTTAAACGAAAAGGAATCTAAATTCTGGAATAGACTTGCAGCTTACAGTATACATAATGGAAAAGTTATACAACAAATATGCATGAAAAAATAATATAAATTACTTATGCAGTAGAAGAGAACAATACAAATAAATTTAACTAAACAAACCAAATTTGTTCTTGATCTTTAAGAAGTTTTCTTCCTGCAAGCAAATGGTTTCGTCCACCCAGGGTTTGTATACGTGGCAATTGGTTTGAACATGTGACAAAATTGTTTCGTTAGCACATGGGAATGTTTTTGTTCAGGCACGAAAGAATTTTGCTCGCGTAAAAAAAAACGTTTCGCACACGTATAAAATATTTCCGTAAAATCCGAAACATAATATAAATATTTTGCGACGCCAAACAAATAGGTAGATAACTTTGATGCCTAATATCGAAAACTTTCACTGACTCACGAGATACCTCGTCACATGTACAACTAGCTGGCCATTGGAGCAACAGCCAATGAGGACGGAGTGCACACAGGACTGTGAAGTCTAGCCGGCTGGTCGTTAAACCCGCGACATTATCCAGTAGGGACAGGAAAATTCCGCGAATTCAATGACCTGCATGTTAGAATAGAATCCACTGTCCTATACATACTCGTGCCCTGCCTTTTCGTTCATTGTCTGCTGTTGCACTGAGTAGCAGCTAGTGGACAAATAGTCAGGGCTTGAGTACGCACAGGATAGTTGAGTCTAACATTCAGGTCATTGAATTCACGAAATTTTCTTGTCCCTACGGATTGCTAATTATAGTAAACGTCAAAAAATACATCGATTACGGCACTGATTTATAGATAGAGGCACGAGTATTTCTAGACTTTTCAGTCCTATACACACACTGGCCAAAGTCCAATATTCATTGGCTTCTAACTTAACAAGCAGGCATCACGGGATTGCACTAAGAGTTATTTCCTTATGTTTTATTGGGTTGCAGTCGTCAAACGTGTATCAGAACTACTGTTGTCCGATCACAGTAATGTCAGTGAGGTATACGACCTTAATTAAATTAAATTTAATATCGTCTTTATTCATGGCCCAGTTAAGACGTTATCGCCTTTTCTTCCACTGTACCATATACATAAATATTACACAAGTTTTATTGGACAAATTACATTTTATACTATAATTTTTTACAAAACAATAAGTGAAGCACAAGACAGTTTTATGTTAAAAATGGTACCCATTAGCTTTAGTAATAATTGTAATTAGGTTTACAAATTATGATACTCATGTTCAATGATGATTTTGTAAAATTAATTTAGGGTTAGGTAATTTCGCATATTCATTATATACATATAATGCTATGATTGATATTTGCAAATTTAATATCGTTATAGAACTACTATCACAACAGTGATAGATATTATATCTATAATACGGGGTATTAACAGTAACAATGTGAAATAATGAACAAGGTAACAACATACAACCACATTCTGAACTGTCTAAATATAGAGAAAAAATTAAATGGCTTAATTAACACTGCACATTGTTTACGTCTGACGTTCAACCTCGTGCCTCTATTTATAGCAAGAAAATCAGACTGTTTGCTAGGCTTCAATAAAACATGTCCATAATCTGAAATTCTTCTTTCGTTGTTGAAATATTCGGGTTATCTTTTGGGCACAAGTTAGAATTCAAAAAATTTAAGTTCGTGTCACTTTCGCAATTGGATCAGGACTAGAGACACGAAATTCCGCGGATTCAAATGAGAAGTTGGATTTCTAACTCATGTATACGTTGGATACATTTTCATTGTTTATTAAACTTGGCCTTTAGAACTACGCAACATAGTTCTGCGTATTTTTCTATTGTAATTCAACAATACCGAAACAGAATCAACTGATATCGACATAATTGTATGTTATACAATTAATAATATTTTTTATCAACCTGTATCGAATCCTTACTGACTGCAAATTGTATCTTCACGCGCAAACATCAAGTGACATGTTCAGAGGGGTTAGAAATTTCCCGGAGTCAGCCATTAAGGGGGCAGTCCACCTCAGTTTTAAACGTCTTTTTTTATTTTTATATTTGTACCAAAAATTTTTTTGTTAGTTTAGTCATAAATTACGATTAAATCTTCCTCTTAGGAAATTTATGTATCTCTCATAGTTTTTGCGTGATGAGTCGTAAAAGTCAAAATTTGCACCTTACGGTTTTATGTACGCCACTAAAACCAACTGACATACCAAACCGAAAAAAAAAAATGCACAGTTTATAACGATGTCGTATGCTATGATTTGACATGTATAAAAACAAAAAAAAAATTTAAATTAATAACAAATGCCGAATTTTGAACTAAAAGTTTAAAAATTTCATAAATTTTTTAAAATACAAATATATACATATTTTTTTGTTTTTATGTGTGTCAAATCATAGCCTACAACATTGTTATACAGTATGAATTTTTCAGTTTGGTAAGTCAGTTGGTTTTAGTGGCGTACATAAAACCATAATGTGCAAATTTTGACGTTTACGACTCATCACACAAAAACTATGAGAGCTACAATAATATCCTAAGAGGAAGATTTAGTCACAATTTATGTTCAAAATAAGAAAAGAAATATCTGGTATAAATATAAACATAAAAAAAGACATTGAAAACGGAGGTGAACCGCGCCCTTACGGGCGCGACTACCACAATTTTCATCAGCATGGTTTTATTTTTTATTGGTACCAGATTTTTTTTTTATATTTAACACTAAACGTGGCTGGCTCTTATGAATTTTTTTTCTCTCTCATAGTTTTCGTGTAATGGCTTGTTAAAGTCAAAATATGCATGTTTCCGTTTTAAGGGCTACACTAACGCCAACTAACAAACCAAACTGAAAAATTTCACAGCGGATAAGGACGTCACAGGCTACAAAGTCACGTACATAAAAACAAAGAATAAACATTTTTGTATTTAAATAGAAATGCTAAAATTTAAAATTCAAATTTTAATAAATTCAATAATTTCTTCAAAAATACAAAAAAATATTTTTAATTTGTGGTTAAACATATCTGAATTTGTAGCCTACAACATCGTTATTCCCTGTGAATTGTTTCAGTTAGGTAAGTAAGTTGGTTTTAGTGTCGTCCTTAAAACGGAAACACGAAAATTTTGGCTTTAACGAGCACTTACGCAAAAACCACGCGAGATAAAAAATTGTTACAAGTGAAAAATTTGGTCACTTTTTGTGTCTAAAACAAGACAAAAGAAATAACCGGTACAAATATAAAAACGAAATCTTGGCGATGAAAATTGCGGGGGGCTGAAAATATAACTTTAGCAGGGTTTTTTGAGTGCTCACTTTATCCCGAATCGCCTATAGCTGAATACAGAATGTGCAGAGAACTGCTGAGTCTAGACGGCAGTTCGTTGAACCCGCGACATTTCAGGTTCTCCAATCATGACTTTATTGATACCTCGTGGAGGGCGTCGAGTTAATAATAAAGAATCAGTATCACCCGCCAAATAGTGTGGTATAGTCCGTTCACGATAAAGTAAGCACTGCGTAAACTTTTCTTTCAGCTGTTTTGCAGCCATCTTTAGTATTTTTGATAAGAAAACTTCAACACGAGTAAAAACCAGTATAAACTTTCCAACACTCTTAAAAGTTAACATCTACTGGCCCAATGAAACATACTTTTAATTAATTACAAGGTCTGTTGAGTGCTCGGTTTATAGTGAAGAGACTGTATGACCGTGTCGGCGTGCGGCAAAATAGCAGTTGCTGTCTACTGAAGTACAAAGATATTCTTGATGGCCAGCCTACAGGTTACTGAACCGCAAATATTCAGTAGCTGCACTCCTGAGATATCATCGGCACAACAAGATGTGGACACGCCCATAACTAGAGACGGGATAAATAATACATGATTTCTCAACGAAAAACTCCTCCGTATTTGTATTATCAAGTCTCACAATTAACTTTAAATTGGGGCAACATATCCGCGTATTTAATTGCATTACATATTTTTAAACTCTGGAAACTAATTACAGTGGAACCTCGTTAATACAAACCCTGTTAATACAAAGTTCTCATTAATACAAATCAATTTTTATTCCCCTTGGAATGGGACAAGAAATGAAAAAAATTACTTTAATTAAAATTTTGTTTATGTATTAAACCATGAAATATTAAGTTCTTAAGTAAAATGAAGTCATTGTGGTGAAAATACTATTTGATTTGTGAGGCTAAACAGAGTGACCAAAATTTTAGAAACTTTTTAAGGTTTTAGTGAACACCTGTTAATACAAACCTCATTATTACAAACTGCCAAAATTTTTGTCCCTTCAGGTTTGTATTAAAGAGGTTTGACTGTACTTTGTTGTCATAGTTTCAGTTAGATCAATAGTTCAGTGTTACTTACGAAAACTTCAAAGTCATGACGGAAAGCCAATTACAAAAAATTCAGCCGTACTGTTTTTTTTAAAATAAAAACTGTACTCCACTTAGTGGTAACTTATTTACCAGGATTCCATCAAAAACATAAAAACTGGAAGATACTTTTCAGTTCTGGCCTTAACCTCAGGTAACTCATAACGCTAATATAAACCCCTTAGGTTTTTTATTGTTCGACTGCTGAATTCAGAACTCCGAACAAGCCCTGTCTGACAGGGGAGATTACTACCATGATGGCGCATTAAAACCAGCACGAACATTAAAAAAAAAAAAAAAAAAAAAAAAACTCCCATCCACCTGGGTCGACTAATGACACGACATTCCTGAAACAAGGATAATAGTCCCGTCAGCGGAAAAGCCCAGCTCCCCAGTTATTCATCAGCGATACATTTTTGTACTTCCTTTCATATCGGGCAATTTTGTTCTGTTCACGTGGTGCACAAAATAAAAGTAAAATTCAGGGTAGCTCACATTCTACGTGCCCTTAATTGCCCTACTTTGTATGATTAAAGCGGTCAGTTTCCTGGGAAATGGCCCCGACTACAGGGAGCACATGCAGATACGGCTATAGTAATTTACATCGATTCTTTATTTTTTCCTCTTTCTCTGTATATCCTTCATAGATATATAGAACGAGAGTTAGTTCAGAGCACTATACAGCTGGTGCATGAACATTGTTGCAGCGTGTTAGGAGAAGGATTTTTTCCAGAGATACTACTAAACATTAGTTCTATATATTTACCGACGAAAAGGAAACAAATTTAAAACAATACTTGTCTATTTTTGTTTTTCTTGGTATCATTATTAACATGGTATCGGGGCACCTAAAATTTGCTAAAAACGTGTTTTTTTTTCAGACAGCTGTCGCGTAAAAAATACCAACTGGAATCGTAAATTAAAAAAAAAAAAATAAAAAAGCAAGCACGCCCTGGACTTTACTACGAACTATCTGTATATAAAAAGTAGGGTCACCGCATAAAGTCCCATAGGAAAAAGGCAACGTCCAAAACACTGCACGTCGTTTTCTCGCACTGCGCATAAAGGCGACACGGTTGTTGACGCACTATCCAGTCTAGATCTTATCACACGCCAGTTTCCGTTCCTCAAACGCGGCATCTAGCCCCTGCTATATAGGGCTCGTTGAACAACCATAGTTTCGAGGTTTCTCTTGCCTCTCAACTTTCTCAACGGCCTAGAAATTACTAAATAAAAAAATTAATATAGTCTACCACTTTTTAAAAATTGACTAAAAAGTACAAAGTATTTTTTCCGAAGAAAATACTTTTTTAAATTAAAACCAAAAAAGGTGGGGCGCATGCACTAGACAGTTGATGCATGAACTATCAATAATATTGCACAGAAAATATATGAACTTCGGGGTAAGTTTTCTCAACCACAGCTACTCTCCACTCATTATTATCTACTGCATGCGCACCACGTTTATCGTTATTAATTTAGAAGTATTTTGACAGGCGAAATTTATATTTTAGTAAATTTTGAAAACGTGGTAAATTATTTTTTTATTTAATATTATTTTCTGCCTTCCTATCATAAGGTGTGTGTGTGTGAAATGTTACATTTAATTGTCATCCAACTCTGAGCGATATTTAAAATTTCAGGTCTCTAACTCATCTGGCCATTAGTACAAAACTAATTGGAAAATTTGTATCGGACCGACAGATAACAAACCCTATATAAATACACTGTTCATTTTTACAGACAAGAAAGAGAGTTAATAAAAACATGTCTAAGAAGTTACCTTTGTAGCGTGCATATTGTCGGTGAGCTCTTACAATTATGTTTACATGTAGCCTAACATTTAATTTTAAACAATTTCTTAAACAAATTATTAATTTGGTAACTCAATGTACTGCAGAAACAAACATGTCCACAACCTTAAATAATTGTCATTCGTTATTTTTGCATAGTGACATACCTTAAATTACTATATTAAACAACTATACCCATATTTACAAATAAAAATTTATGCAGCAAAGAAATTTGTTTTCAATCCCTTTTATTCAGTATTTTGTCTGTGCTGCAAAAATTATGAAAACGTAAAATAATTACCTTTCTGCAGTTAAGCGGTTTAATTATTTTCGCATAACCCCGAAATATCGCAACACGGGTTGCCTACTTGTGAACTAATTTTGGAAAATTCTACAGCTCCACTTTATTTCGTCCAATAGGCAATACATATATTTATTTAGGTTAAGACACAAAGCACAAAAAACCTGTTTTAACATATGGAAGGTGAAACCTTGCTGAGCATAACATAATTACAGGATTTACTGATGATGTGCAAAGTACGAATGAACTTGATTCTATTCTGAGGCATGTATGCTTTGGAATCATTACTTTCGATATTAAGTTAAGGTTGCGCACATGTTATGTCACTTGACCTAGAAAAACCAAAACCCACTCCATAATATTCGAACTTTATAAGTCTGAAATTCCCATTGAAACGCTAAACTTCAAGGCCAAAATACCCTCTTTTATAGTGATCATATTACAGTGCCAAAACCCGCCATGACTTGCCAATCCTACATGGCCGAAAACCAACACCAAATATACGAACTTTACAATACGTCTATTGGAAAATGGACTGCTGTCAGTTTTTTACATGTACAACATAATAAATTGTAGAAGGAAATTGAATTACGCAGCTGCATGAAATGAAACATCAATATTGCGTTATTTTCTTTCAAAATAACTTAAGTCTCGTCCATATTGCGCCTAACACAGTTTGTTTTGATTTCAGATTTATTCGACATAAAACAGGAAATAATGGTAAAGGCAAACATCCTGTGAACAAACACTGTAACCGTCCTCCTGCCTGCATGTTTGCAAACACCGCTGTAAACAGGAGCACAAAAAAATCTCTTCACAGAATCTGCTACCAATGCAACCGCTAAAGCCTATTGTCCAGACCTGCTCTTCAGACGTAGGGGTAACTTTACAAATTCTAAATCCCCACCCGAGTGCCAACATTACGAGACGAAAATGCTTGCCATATCGCCAACTTCACAAGGCCCAAACTTCTGACAGGACGGAAATAAACAGCCCAACGACTGAACAAGGAGTGGCGAGGCAGATCGAAACCTAAGGGATGGTTTACAGTTAAAAAATACAAGCACAGGTCATATAACAGAATAAGCTGTGCACGACCAAAAACCTTATGCAAAATTAATTCATAATTTAATTCTTACTGCAAAGTAAATGCCAACGACATTTCGCCGATGAATCTGCAGCATTCGCTGATGTATCAAATACACTCAAAGGCCATTTAAATATACTTTAAGAGGCCGTTCCAGTTTTTCAGGCGCATGTATGCAACCCGCTCTAACCCCATTTAAATCAAGGCTAATTTTACCTTCGCTACAGCAAGAGTATTATCAACATTATCTCTCACTTTATCGAAGACGTAGTCTTTCGTATTTTCGCTGCGTTCTGCAAAATCTAATTTAACAAACGGTTACATTAAAAACCTAATAAAAATTATTTGTAAAATTTTTAGTCTACCATTCTTTATACTTGTCTTCGACTAACACATCGAAAATAAGAACGAATGTGTCTTTCATAAAACGAGAAGATAATATTGATACGTGTAATACTGATATTGATATAGCGAAGGTAATATTAGCCTTGATTTATAAGAAGTTAATGCGGGTTGCATGAATGCGCCTGAAATGCTGGAACGGCATCTTAAATATACTTCAAGTGGAATCTTATTTGGAGGTAATAGGAAAA
>PNEQ01084798.1:0-13187 GCA_003012365.1 Medauroidea extradentata
CTCTAAGGTTGCAGCAGAAATAAACAATTCTAACAAAATAAATCAAAGCAATTTAATTATATCTTGATTCCTTACATTGTGATTGTGACGTAGCATAGTTACCTTGCATTTTTCAACATTTCAAAAGAAATTCACGCTGTGCGAAAAAAGTTATTGACATTCACTTGGATGAATTAGCTGCAACCTTAGAATGGATAGAGTATAGGTTGTGCTAGTTCTGGTGATGTAAGTGTTATCTTAAGGTTGTTAACATGAGGCTCTTTAGAATATTTGCGTAAAAAAGGTGATTTTACCACAGCATCCTCCTGGTTTAACTTGCATACTAATGTTTCTTGTTCTGTTTCTATGTTAACATACTCTTGTACGTGATTGAAAACAGTCGTATACCATATCTTATTACCTATATACTCTTCAATTAACTTTACTTCTATTACGGGATCTATACAGCTATATTTAATTTTTTCTTCGGTACCTACCCTAATTATTTCAATAGAAATTTTAAAAATTTCGACCACGGATTTTGCTATTCCATGTGTTGGAATATTTTTACTTTCTTTAATGTGTACAAGAGCTTTTGTTTTGTCTAACATTTTACCATCTTTGTTTGTCTTTACAATAGTCTTTAAGTTCCCCCCAATTAGTGTTTACGTATTTGTACACACTGTCTCTTATTTCATCTGCTTTGTCAGTATTTTGAAAAATACCTTCTGCTAATGCCTGAAAAATGTTTTTATTTTTCTGGGAATTTTCTTTAATTTTATAAATTTTCCCGTTTACTACCATGTGTACGACCTTTGTTTTGCCTGTAGTTGGTACTCGACTAAGTGCGTCTGGTAATAAATTTGGCTTGCCTTTGACTATCCTAGCTTTGAAGTCATATTCTATTAATGCTATGGCCATTTTTTGAATATGTAAATTATTTTCTGCCATGCTTTTAAGGTATCTTAAACTGGCATAGTCAGTCTCTATAGTAAATTTACGTCCGAACAAGTACTGCCTAAAATAGTGCAAAAATACTTTATTGCACCTAGTTCTCGTTCCGTTGTTGACCACCTAGTTTCATTTGCTGATAACTTTTTGGATGCGAATGCTATTATGTGCCTTTTTTTCTCTGCGTTCTCTTGCAGTAATACTGCCCCTATAGCTGTTTGCGATGTTTCACATGCTAATATTGTAGTCCTATAATCCTCAAATTTTTTCAAAATTGGAGCTGTTTCTAAGGTTAATTTCAGTTCTAAAAAAGATTTCTGATGCTCTTTGTCCCATTTATACTCAACGCTAGCTTTAGTTAAGTTTATCAATGCTTCTGCTTTGCTAGCATAATTTGGAATATATTTTCGCAGATAAGATGTCATTCTTAGAAAAGACCTTAATTGTTTTACATTGGCGGGAGGTGCCATTTGTTTGATTGCCTCAAGTTTTTCCGGGTCTGTTTTAATGCCCTCTGGTGTAATATAATGTCCTAATATTTTTATTTTAGTTTGAGCAAACGAACACTTTTTTCTATTTACTTTGACATTAAACTGTCTTAGTCTTTCGAAAATTTTCCTTATGTTCTCTATGTGGTTTTCGAATGTGTCGCCTAGTATAAATAAGTCGTCAATGTATACTAATGCCTTGTTCCAGTGATATGGCCCTAGCAGTGTGTCAATTCTTGAAAATACTGCGGGAATGTGCTAAGCTTCATTGGCATTCTCCTGTATTGATATAAGCCAATTCCATGTACCGTGAATGCTAGTTTGTGCCTGTCTTGTTCTCTGACTGGTATTGAGTAAAACCCTGAAAATAAATCTAATGAAGTTATATATTTCGACTTTTGAAGTGCATTTAATATATCATCCGTTCTAGGCAGAGGGTATTTAACTTTTTATAAATTATTGTTAAAAAGTCTGAAGTCCACTATCGTGCACATACCACCGCTTTTATTTTTGACAACTAAGCTAGGTGCAGCGTATGGCGACTGCGATGGCTCTATTATGCCTGCTTGTTTCATTTCATCAATTTGTTTAGCTAACTGTTCTCTAATATTCGGGCTTATTCTGTAAGGCCTTGTATTAATTGGTTTTTTCTGATAAGGTCTCTAATTGTATTTCAAAATTCCTTGCTTCAGTCAAATCGGTAATTTTATCTGCGAACCTATCTTTATATTCTTTGGCTAAGTTCAATATTTCTCTCCTCTGTTTAATACTTAAATTTTTGTTAATCTGTTCCTCTACTTTAATTTCTTCGTCTGTTTCCGTACTATCAATTCTATTTATACAATATTCTATTGTTCCTGCATCTTCTTGTAGTATACTACTATCCTCGAAAGGGACTTGTAACATTTTTGTGTTATCTTTGCTGTTGATGAACATCATTTTGTGATTGAGATTATCTATAACAAGAAATTCTTGCGGATATGTATTGGCTAATATACCTAACTTCATCTGAGCTTTGTATTTAGGACCTTGTATTTCTTCTGTTGCCCCTACTAGTTTAAATTGCTCCTGAATTGGCACTAATGTTTGTGTTGTAACAACTGTCGTTGCAACACAACTCCTGCTGCATCCCGTGTCTAAAAGTGCAAGGTATGGTTTTCCTTTTATGTTTACCCGCACCCTTGGCGTCGAAGATTTCTCGGTTGTCGCCGACACATGTGTTTGCTTACTTAAACTTTGCGCGCCTACTCTGTTTGTGTCAGCACACATATCATGCCCGCCGCCGTTGTTTTGCTGATGTCCTCCTTTAGAAGGCGTGTTCTCGTTACAGTTGCGCCAATCGTGTTGTATGCCGCGCCCACAGTGGACTGTGGCCTCGCTGTTTATGAACAGATTGCGCGGTTCTAGACCGAATGTTTGTTTGAATTTCTTAAACCGGGACGAAATGCTAAATTCAAATTGTTGATTTGGAAACAATTAACATTCCCGGCTGTGATGTTCGTTGTAAAAGAATAACGCACATGTTTGCTGAGCTTCAATTTTCGGCCCGATTTTCTGTTTACTCTTGCCCTGCACTGTGTCGATTTCGACATGTTTATCAGTTGCAACCTGATTCCTTGTTACAGTCGTGTGTTTTTGCGACTGTGCAGTTTTCCTAACCTCACAACCTACATTATCCGCTATCCGCGTTGGTTTTGATTTTATTTGGCCTTGGTTTCGCAATTTGTCTGCAATGCTATGCTGTCGAGTGTTTGCTGAAATTGGTTTTGCAAAGAAAATTTGCGACCTTCGTCTGCGTTCGCCTTATTCAAAGTTATTATTTTTATAGTATCCTACACTCTCTGTTGTGGAAACACAGCTGCTATCTGGCCTAGCGTTCTTACGCGTTATGTTTGCGAAGATGTTTTATCTTTTATACCTTCTTCCTGTTCTGAGTTAGTGTAGTACTCTGACTGATGTGTGGGACCATAACTAATTTTGTTTTCGGAATCTCTATAATCGGGCTCGCGGTCTGAACTACTATAGTATTCCGATTCAACTTCAGAACTGATGTAATCAGTTTCTCGATGTGAAACACTGTATTCAGGTTCCGGTTCAGTTTCGCTATACTCAGATTCTCGGTCAGAAACACAATAGGTATTTTCCTGCTCCGAACTGCTATAGTCACAGTTGTCTGATTCTGAAGTACTGTAATCATACTGCTCACTATATGATACCTCAGAATCATTTTCACTCCCGCTAATCTCGTTGTCACTTTCTCGGTACATGTAGATTTTATATTCTACAAAGGCGACACGTTCTACCCCCTCGTCACCTAGTTTTTTGACACTTGGTTGCCTTCCTACTGTAGCTACCTGTGTTGTTTTCATATATTTCACAACTTTTCCTAATGACTCTGTTCGGCCTGTCCCATTTATTTTTTCTAATTTACTTTGTTTCTGTCCTTCAGAATTTTCAGTCGTAATATTACGCCTACTTGGTTTTGTGTCACCCTAAATTATAACTACAGGCTGTGAGCTATATCTGTGAAAACTTTTTGACCTCTCACTTGCATCGTGATATCTGCCCTGTCTGTACTGGTTGTGGCCTCCTCTACTTCTGTACTGAACATTGTAATTTCTGTCACTATCTCTCCGATTCAGCCTATAACTTTTGCTTTGAAAGTTATTACCCTGAACATAATTACCGCCATCTACTCTGGCCTGCTTTTCCAGGGTAATTTTACCCAATTCCTCTTTTATTTTTTCAATCTCTTTTTCTAATTTACTCTGTTCGTGGTTAACTTGTCCTTCCTGAACACACTGATTGTAACGTCTTATGCCTAACTATACCCTGTTTAGATTTCTTTTAAGATGCTCCAGTGTATCATTATCTAATCCAATGATCTTATCAACGATAAATGGTAACAAAGATTTCCATACTATCTCTAAAAACTCTGCCTCCCTCATGTTTGGGTTGTACTTTTGTTTGTAAAACAGCATGTCTTCTAAATGAGACTTACAACTCTCACCAATTTTCTGTCTTTTCGTGTACAACAATTCTCTGAATTTTTCTAACCTATCCATAGGTATGAAAGTTTTTCTCAGCCTATCTACGACTTCTGCCCACATCACCGCATTTTCCTGTCTTTCCTATACTAAATTTTCTAAATAGCGTTTTGCAGAGTCTTTACGGTAGAACCGTAGTCTTCTACAGCGCTCTACTTCATTCCAGTTGCTAATTTCTGAAGCTGCCGTATAATTATCTAAAAATTCCTCAATGTCTTCATCTGCCCCACCAAAAAATACAGGAATTTTTTCTGCTTGTTGAACTACTACTCTAACAGGTTCGTTTACTGCCATACCGGTACTGAAATTCGCATCTGTTTTTAATGTGAAATTTGTGTTTACATACGATCTATTCTCAAATGCACAGTTTACTACTATTTGTCTTTGTGAGGTATTTTCTAAACTAATTGACAATTCACCTATATCATCGTAGTAATTTACTTCTTCCTGATCCTGAAGCAAACCTTTCTCTTACTATTTTTGCTACTAAACCTCTAGTCAATCTGGTACTGGTACTATTTAATTCACTTAGTAAATTGGGATTCTCTTCCAATAATCTATTAACCATATTTATAAGACTATTGAAATTATGAGTGGGATCTGTGGCCCTATTTGAAAGTTCACACTCTACGTCAGAAAGGTCTAACGTTGCTGTCTTAAACAGTTTCTTCGCTGAGGCGATGAAACTTCTTTCTTTTTCGCTGCTCATGTACGGACTGCTTACAGTGCGCGTTATTGACAGTGACTTGCCGCGGTACACTTGAGTTACGATTTGCAACTCAACACTATGACTACCCCAACACACTGCCAACTACAACTACCGCACACAACTACTGTTACTCACACCATGCAGCATTCAAAAGAATCCCCAAGCGAAGTTGGGTGGATGGGGAAATCAAAATATTTTAGGGGGTGATTGGAAATTTTATCTGTGTGGCTATATTTTAGCAGTTATTTGTTTGCACTGAGATATTGGATGCAGTGATGTTCCTGCCTATAGGACCGTATTCGAACTTGCGCTACTCCACCAGTGTAATGTTTTTCGTTCTCTAGTGGAACTCAACACTCAAGATAAGGGGGGAAACTCAATCAATAGCATGCAGGAATTCAATGACAATCATATATTTATTTATATCTTTAACAAGGTATCCGGAGGCAATTAGGTTACGTTAAACAATTAATAATTTATCTCGATATCAACGACTATTGATCACTACAACAATAGCTATAGGAAGAGTTTAAAGGAAATCCAGAAGAAGAGGTGTATTCACTTACCACTGAAATTAACTTGTTAAGCTCGGTGCACGATCTCGGAACTAAGGAGAAACGGCGCCCACTCTGGCCCCTCTAACACCTTGCGGCCTGTGTCGTCGTCGACGACCACGCCCCTCGCTGCTTGGCCCCCTTGGCGTCGTTTACCGGAATCCCCCCTCTGCACGGTCGGCCTCCTTTTATATTAGGCGACGCCCTGACGTCACTCGCTGTGCCCACAGTGTCATGGCTAGCTCAGCCATTGTACTTGTGTTAGACCCAGGGGGTATTACATGGGTCATAACATAGGGTGTGATCTTTGAAAGAACTGTGCAATGGGAGTGCCTGACTGGATTTATTTACTTGGACATACTCCATTGCGAAATAAATGACTGTCAAAAGAAAACTAAAAATAAGACAAGAAAACATAAATAAGCAGAGTATGCTTTAGTCATCAGGATACATACACAGCATGAAATTCCAAAACTGGAATCTGGTCAGATATAACAAGGAACAAACAGAAAATAAAAGAAATAACAAAAATAAAAAAATAGCTAAGTTGACATGTGACACAACGATGAGACGAAACAAAAACACAAACAGAAATATAGCAAACAACACAACGATGGGACTAAACAAAACACAAAGATGTCGGACACAAACAGAAAAAACAATTAACGACACAAATGATGAAACAAAACAAAACACAGTAGTTTTCCAAACAGTCAGTATTAATGACGTTTCGGGAACTGGAATCTGTTCCCGTCATCAGGTAGACACACATGGTTCAGGAACACGAGTGCGACTGATGAGGAGACTGGAAAAACCATGGGTTTATATAGGGTAAAGCCCCTTATCGTGCTCAGCCAATGGAAGACTAGCTGTCTCCTGATTGGTCGCGCAGCTTGTATTTGCTCTGATTGGTTGTGGTGGGTTGAGTGTTTGTTATAATTTTGTGCTGTAAATTGGTTTCTCTTTTAATCAATGGGGTCCACATATTTTTTAATTCAATGCTCTGTTGACTGAAAATATTGTTATTGCTAATTTATGCTTATTTATGTTTTCTTGTCTTATTTTTATTTTTCTTTTGACAGTCATTTTGCAATGGAGTATGTCCAAGTAAATAAATCCAGTCATAACATAAGGCTTTATACACGATGTCTGAAAAAAATTTACACACAGGATATGTTCAAATTAACTTTTCGTATGCAACACACTTTGCTATTACATGGTGTGCTTAGAACACTTTTACCTCTGTACATGCAATGCACGACTCCGCTGCAGCTTTCCCTCCAGTGAAGTATGTCGTCGGAGTCCAAATGCTCTCATTCAAAGTAAACGAGACTTTTTCCTGTTGCTGTTGTGATTATTTCGCCTTCTTCCAACACAGCCAAGTTGCTCGCTGTATTGGGCAGCACAGAGAATGGCCTGATGTTGCGCACTGGACACATGAGATCTCCTCATCTCTCAACTGCACTGACGAAGACGTCCGCACTTAACCAGTATCCGCTCAAATGGAATTTACCATTGCATACTTGTAATTGTTAACATTTAGACACTGGTTTAAAAACAACTCTCCTATAACCAGTCTTTACGTATTCGTAGCTATCATCCGGAGTGAATGCAACCACATATATTTTATCGCACATAACCTACATTTATTATTTTTTTAATTAATCAAGACTCGAATCGGAGATAGCTCACACCACGAAGACCTTTGGAGTACTGACAACACGATTTCTATTATATAGGTTAGCAGGGTAAAATAATATACAGGATGGAGGGGAAAACTATGCCAATTGAATAGTATACAGGGATGGAGGGGAAAAAAGAGGGGGTGCCCCATTTCATACTGGTGATTGGAGATCCAGGTTCCAGTCTCTCGCCAGTAACCGAAGGAGAAGGTTGTGACACTAGAGGTAAGTATTATATATATTGATGATGTAATCCTATGCTATAAATAACTATGTCATCACACCTTGACTGGGAGGTGATTATGTCACAGATATATTTAGACTGTCATCAATTGCTTTAACCAAAATAAATCATGTACCCCTTCCACTCTACCCAATCACAGCACACTTCCCCTTCAAACCAATCAATAGCTGCAAAATACTGAGGAGAGGGGAACAGCCAATAAGACATCACATAGGGGAAGCGAAGAAGGAGGGGGACAGCCAATAAGACATCACACATGGGAAGGGAGGAGGGGGACAACCAATAAGATAACACATAGGGAGGGACGAGACGTAACAGCCAAAAATGCCATACAGGGGAAGGGAGGAGGGGAAGTTGGTAAAGGTAATTAGGGTTTGTCATAGGAGATCATGCGGGTTCAAGGTCATAGGACGTCATGGGACTCAAGGTCACAGTTCAAGGTCATGGTCCAAGGTCATGGTCCAATGTCATGATCCAAGGTCATAGTTCAAGGTCATAGTTCAAGGTCATGGTCCAATGTCATGGTCCAATGTCATGGTCCAATGTCATGATCCAATGTCATGATCCAATGTCATGGTCCAATGTCATGGTCCAATGTCATGGTCCAAGGTCATGGTCAAAGGTCATGGTCATGATTCAAGCTCATTGTTCAAGGTCATGGTCCAAGGTCATGGTCCAATGTCATAATCCAAGGTCATAGTTCAAGGTCATGGTCCAATGTCATAGTCCAATGCCATGGTCCAATGTCATAGTCCAATGCCATGGTCCAATGTCATGGTCCAATGCCATGGTCCAATGTCATGGTCCAAGGTCATGGTCCAAGGTCATGGTCCAAGGTCATGGTCCAAGGTCATGGTCCAAGGTCATGGTCCATGGCATGGTCATGGTCCATGGCATGGTCATGGTCCATGGCATGGTCATGGTCCATGGCATGGTCATAGTCATGGTCATGGTCCATCGCATGGTCATAGTCATGGTCATGGTCCATCGCATGGTCATAGTCATGGTCATGGTCCATCGCATGGTCATGGGTCATGGTTCAAGGTCAAGGTCACACCTCATTTGCAAATCCAGAACAGACCCTTTCCCCCTACTATGGTGACTAAGTACAGTGAGCTACATCTATTTATTATTTAAATGTATTATTCACAGAGATTAATTATACACTTTTCTCTTTCTTCTTTCTTGCTATAGTTTTGTGTTTGTGTATGGTGTTTTGCAAATTAATTTATGCCTTTATTAATTGTGTGTATGCAAATGCACATGTGTGCACACATTTTTGTGAATATGTGTGTGTTCTGTGTTCATTTGTGTGTATGTGTATACATAATAAAGTGATATTGTGATGAGTCAAGTCACACTTGTGCTTAATGTTGTAACTTGTGCAATGTTTTGTTCATTTATGGTGCTACCTTCTTGATATACTGAGCACACTAGCACTGCTACGTTATCTGCTGCGAACTAAAATAATTTGGCCAGTATAGTGCCATAGTCAACTCACATCTGTTATGCTAATGTCTTGTGCAAACAGGATGTACCTTCTCACTAAATAATTTTGGCTGCATTGTTGATGATTTCAGTTTATATAAAATGTGTATCAAACAGAGATAGACCTGTCCATTGTACAGAGATCGGTCAGCCCTGCAACGTGTCCTTCGCTGTTGGATTTGCATGATTTTAAAAAAGTGTTCATGTTGATTCAGCAAACGGCTTTGGTAGATCTATTTATAGTAAATCATGGTCAAGCAATAATCTTATTCTGAAAATGCTTATATTCACGTCATTTGACCATTGGAGGCAAGGCCTTACTTCACCTCTGATGTTAAAGCAGTACCACCATAGTCCTCACATCATGCTTTATATCTGTTTAGTGATAGATTTCTAATTAGCCAATCATACTCAGCAGTTTTGCAACTATCTCGTACACTACCACCATCCTCGAGGCTTCTCAGGGGAGTCTCTATTAACTATCATAAACCTGTTCTCTACTATTATTCTTGTGACCCCCTCTTTGTGTTCTTGTAAGAAAGCGCCAATAAAACTAATTGAAGTCTTCTGTTTCGTGCCAGTGATACACGTGGCCACTCTCTTCGTGGTCTTAAAAGCGACATCCTAAAATAACAATGGCTAGCCCCAGAAATCTCTGCTTGTCTTAACTGACAAATCACAGCAGCAACTGCACGATTTCAGGCAATGCTCCATTGTTGCAACAAGATTATAACAAAACACTGCCACCTAATTTCAAAATTTTTTTCTCCTTACTATAATATGTATTTGCAAATAACATATTACACTCTAATGCCATATAATAAATCTCACAATTATCACTATAACTCTGTTAACATATTACCCTTACGTTTTCACCCTTACCGTATATCATAGTTATTAATCCCTATTTTGGTTGACTGTCTTTTAGACATAAGCATGGCTTTACCGTGCCCTTTTGGAACCTTAGGCTAACGAGAAGGAGGACAGACAAATATTGCAGTTGTTGGGGCACTTTTAAGGACCTCATCTTTCCAAAAACCACTGAGTATATTTTTTCCTAGTATATAAACCAATTTACAAAAACATCACTAACTCAGAGCCTTAGGTAGCCATTTTTATTAAATTAGGGGCTTTTAGGGTTCAATTGAATGTATACAATCTTTATTTTTGGATTCATTGTAAAAAATTTTATAATTACAATAACAAAAAGACAGCAATTTTGGATTCTAACAGAAAATGTTTGTGATTCTATTTCCGGATTTGTTCATTTACGTATCTGTACCAAGTGGCAACCTGTGGTGGAAAAGTTTAGTATAATTTTGCATACCACCGAGACTACATGTTTAAAAGACAACAGAAACTGAACTGGGTACTTCTCTTGTTTAGAAAGCTTGAAATGTAAGAGCTAATCTTGACAAGCCTGTTTTCTAATTTACTCTACAAACTTGATGGTCTGTTCAGATAGGTTAAAATATTTTAGTGAATTTTTTTTTGGCTCCATGGAAGTTGATGTCACCACAGTTTGCATAATTTAAAAATAATTTTTAGCCATTGTGAAGAGTGGTCTGTATGTTGGCAGGTTGTAGCTGGCTTGCTGTACCACTTAACACTTAAACTTCGAGAAACTCAGTCATCTGGAAATCAAACTTCATCACCATCTTGCCTCTCAGATAACACAGTGAGTACCTTATGTGAAGTGCCCAGCCACTTCCCCACATTATTTTAACCTATATAAAATATTTTTTTTTCTTAAATAAATTTAAGTCTTTAATAACAGATTTTATGCCTATTCTGTATTGGTTCATCGCGTATTCGGAATGATACAACAGGATTCAATAACCTAGTAATTGGGGACATGGTTGATTTAAATTCATCTTTTCAAAATTTAAATATAAAATAGTCAATAATTTTGAAGTAGATTGTTGATATGACTTTTCTCTATATTTTTCTTAATTTTTGAGTTTTGGCAAATTTAGTATTGTGTTAAATGTTTCCTGGTGAAGTGAGTAACTTCTTGTGTTGCAAGCTTCTCCAGGCTGTAGGATTTCAGGTGCCAATGTTGTGGTTGATTGCTTGCTTCATGGAATTTTCTTCATTAAGTAATTTATTGACGCACTTTGGTCAGCCATCTCAGGGTTGCTTAGGGTATTGTGCCGGAATTGTAGTTGCGCACCATTTGTCCCCAGTTATGATATTTGTGTTAATATTCTTTATTAATTTGGTGAAAAAACTATAAATTCAAATTTTGGAATACTTTGTGATATGTTTGTGTAATTTTACTGCTTTTGGGAGAATTGGAGTCTGTTGTATCACTCCACCGAGGGATACCTTAGGTACTACATCCGTTGCTGTGAAGTTAGGCAGTCTAAGCCAGGCGCTGGGACGTGATCTGTCGTAGACGCATACTCATGGAGATTGGTCATACATTCAGTCATGCAGGAGTAATTGGAGAGTTCGCGCCGGGTGCTGACTTGTGGGCAGTCGCGCAGAATCAATCGTGATCAATGAGAGACCATGATTTAACACTAGCAGTAATGCAGGGATGGCGCGAGAGGAAGGACATGTGTCGGGCAGATGGGGGAGAAAGCCTAGAGTCCATTGGCGTGACTAGAATAGACATAGACTTTGTTTTTTTTTTCTTATCACAGTGAATTATTGAGGTGATGGGTGTCACAGTGATAGAAACAATGGCTTGAATATTTATATAAACATATGTTATTTTCTTCGTCAGAAATATTATGGTAGCTAAGCGTCGCTCGAAAGGTTGATTGGATGTAAAAGCAAAGTGCAATAACTGAATGGTACCGTATGTTATGAAATGTAATTCACCTGAGAAAATAAATGTAACTATTGACGAATCTTGATTCTCTCACTTCAAGTTAAAACCTGACTGATGGGTGTATGAAAACTAATCTACATCAAACTAATCAAACGGAGCTATCCGGCGCACTTCACGTGACATACGGAAAAGTATGTTTATCAGTTCTAAGGGAACTAAATAATCTGCTGCACAATTCAGCCTCAGCAGTGTTGTCTGCACTAAATCACTAGCCCGCCACAGTCTCTAGTGGTGCAGGGTGTTGGAGGTAGCTGGATTGCATGATCACCTCACACCAATTAGTAACAGCTAGTCGCTTAACAGATATTTTCACAAGTTACTTGCTTGTGGCCTATTCATTAGACTTGTTTTATTCACACATTCACACAAATACCACGCGTCGTAACTATCAGCGATCCTGTTTACAAATTGCAGCATTTGTACATCTACTCCATTGTGAATTAAAATGCTTCATTTGTCACAATGCAGTCCAAAAATGCTGTGTTAGCGTGTAAATGTGGACGAAAGAGGCCTTATTTGTTGCCTGCATGTGCACAAACGTGAAGACAAAATGTTATTAATACTTCCTTTAATTGGCGTAAAGTAAAATGTGAACTTCGTCTGCAACTAGAATTTAAGCTTGCAACATCTGTTCCCACAAGCTGTTTGCCGTGATATCTGTATAGTAATACTGTATTTGTTATGGAAATGATAATTTATTTCGCTTGGCAGGCGTATTCTAAAAGTGGAAATACCGTGAATACTTACCTGTGACCTTTCATCAGCAAAAAATTAAGCATAAACATTGCCAGAAACTGAAAATACAGCCCACAGTGTACGTTTCCATAATCTGTTTGCCACAACATCATAATTATTATTATAGAAATCATAATTCATTTCATCCGGCAGACTTATTTTAAAAAATTGAATGTCGTGAAGAGGTATCTACACCCTTTCGTTGGTACAAAATGAAGATTAACATTGCCGGCAACTAGAAACTATAATGTACACAATATCCGTTTCAGAAGCTTGTGCTGCGTATCGCAACACAAGTTATAATGACGGGTTAAGCCCGAGATCGTGGGAGACTCAATTCTAAATAAATAAGCAAAAATCAGTTTTACCAAAACATTAGTATATTGTGAACAGAATACATACAGATTTACGCCAGTAGAGCCATCACACAGCTTGAAATACATGAAACGTTTTAATTATAATAGGAACACG
>PNEQ01084802.1:0-11121 GCA_003012365.1 Medauroidea extradentata
AATATGCTTTTTAGTCGGTTTTATTAGTTCTCTCTTTCTCTGTGTAATGTTTAATGGGGTTTTCGGTATTCCGTTACAATATTTCGAGTTTTAAGCCTCCCCCACCCCCATTTTCTTTCCCTTTTTAAACGCTAAAATCCTGGTAGTCGCAAATTTGATTAGTAGCTTGCCTTTCAAATTAGGTCACGCATCGCCACTGGGTGGGGGATATTGTGTTTACCACCAAATTTCTGTTTTAGTTAATTGGAATATGAACATGCATTTTCGCCTGTTACGTTGGCCAAAATGTAAATTTATTACCCTTTATTTGCGTGCTTTAGCACGGTTACCACCGAGCTCAAGTTCATTTTGAACGAAAACTGTGTTCCATACGTCGCGTACCGATCTCGTAAGACATTCGAGTTAGCCATTTTATCAGATAAAATGTATAAGCAAAATCATGAAAGTGTATTATTATCAATAAATACAATTATTACAACTTGCTTTAAGTAAAAGCATAGAACAACATATAAATATTTTTTCTATGCCATTTTTTAAGCGTTGCTTCTTCAAATGTTTTGATAAAGCAGTGACTAGAGTAATAGTCGTTCCTTGTCGTCGCTGTTCTCTTAGTTTCTGTTTAAAAGTCGTGTATAATATGTAAGCGCAGTCGTTTATTACCATCGCAGTTCACTCAGAAGACAAATCACGGACAAAATAAGCAGTATATAATAAGAATGCAATTAGCTAACGATAGTTCCAATAAAGCTTTCTTGCAAAAATGTCTTAAATGCCAGTGCCTTATGATAAATAAAAGCTGCGAAAGGAACTTATGGAGCATCTACGTAATTAAACAGTAGACAGCGTTAACATTGAAGAAAACGGTAAGATAAATGTTCATATACATTATATGAAAGATAGTAATTTCTCCAGCGAAGTATTGCCAACTGTTGTCGCGAACCGTGCCGTGATGCAAAGTTGTACTTTGATGGGACATATAGCAATGCTCGCAAACGAAAACTGCCGTATTGACCACATAAAACGATGCTGCGCGAAGTTGCGTTCGGAAGCAAATGAGGATCGCTGAGTCATAATAGGCAAGCAAGGAGGACGTGAGTCCTTGCTCATTGAGGAAGGACGTTGGTCAGGACCTCCTTGCAAAGATAAGTGCTTACGAAGCTGTTTCGTAGAGGTTTAGGCCTCAGCTTCGTCAAGAGCGGTAAGGTTGCTGTGGGCCGACGTATGTAATGTATTATCGCCTCTTCGCGCAAGCCACTCAGCTGGCGTGCAGTGCTTTACTGTTATCGTTTTTCCTATGGGACTTTAAGCGGTAATCACATTATTTTATTTGTGGGCAGCATAGTTCATAGTCTGATGCTTATTTATATAGTTGTTTTTTCGAATTCGGTTGTTATTTTTCAATATACGGCAGTTTGCAAAACCGATTTTTGGCCATTTTCAAGGACTCGAAAAAGGCGTTTCTAATAAATGTGCTAAATGTTTATAACTATAGCGGCATAGTTTGAAGTGTGTGTTATTTTAGTATATATATACAGATATAATACACGTTAAATAGCTTCGCCATAAAAAGAATAGCCGTAACTCGGTGCAACGCATTTAAAGCTCAGGTAGGGAACCCCTTAAGCACGTTGACAGATGAGACGTTAACATCCGTTACGATAGTAAAGGTCATGGCTCTTTCTGTTGGTTAGGGCTACGTTATGGGACTGCTTTGGTGGCCTTCTATAGAAGGTTCGGGGTAAAGTGAGCACTTTTTCAAACAGTTACTTTTTTCCTTCCAGATCGTTTATATTTCCCTCCCACTTGTTAACATAAACTAGTCAACCTAAGTAATAATCAAAGTATAGAAAGGGTATCTTACTCAAACTTTACCATCTAAAATCACAGTAAATATTATTTTCAAATTATTATTCTAGACAATGTAGTCTTCAAGAGTGCTGATTTTATCGTGAACTGCCTATATTTGGTGTAGGTGTCGGGTGTTAATGAGAGATTATGGAGTAATACTTGAATAAAGGAGCAGTGAAAAATTGGAAACACATAGAAAACCCGCTTTCCAACGACATCGTCCCATATCGATATCATAATGTGAAAACCTCGTAAATTTATTTATTTTTTGTTTTGTTTTTGTTCTAATTTTATTTTTTATTCTAAGCAAGAAAACTTATCTACAGTGAAAAGCACTTGTCTCCAGAGATGTTTTAAAAAGAAATTCTAAAAACAAAAATCTGAAATCTCGTGTAACTCCGTAGTTGGATTGTAAAATTTATAACGTTTTTCTCTCTCCTGTAAAATTTCTGTTTTTTCACTGAGGGTATCGACATGCAAAAATCTTTATCGATCCCGCCAGAAATCGAAAGAAGATCTCCAGGATGGTGAGCGCACGATGTAGTTGTGCCAATCGCTACCTCGTCTCCTGTTTGGAGTCTGCGAGTAAATGAGGGCAGCTTTCTGCAGCGGTTAGAAGCAATTCCAGGGAACATGTCCCTGCAGAGGAAATTCCTGCTGTACTTATGAGTTAACTGGATCTGGCACATGAACTTACTGTAGTGTTTAACTATTAAATGTGTTTCCAATGCGTTTATTTATGAATAGAAGACGCACTTCTAACTATGTCTCTGTCTTTGTAAGAACACCGTCCGCTTATTGAAACATGATTGTCAGCTTCTCAAAAATTGTAATATGTGCTTTTTGACATTGTTGTAGCTGGAAAAATACCAGCCGTAATCGTAAAACAAAATGATATGCACATTCTTCCCACAATTAAAAATAATGTGATCACAGCTTAGTCCTGTTGGAAAAGCGGTGTTAAACACACGTATTGGAGTTAAATTATCGCCTTCTCCATTTCCGTGCCTCAAACGAAACAAAAGTTGAGGTGCAAATATCTTGTAAGCTTGTACAATGCAACTACACTACTGGTGCCCTTTCTGTAGGCAGTTCGGGTTAAAAAAACCCTGCTAAAATTCAATTTTCACCAAACTCGTATCTTTCCGCGTGTAACGGCTAATGACGGGAAATGTGTAATCTCTCTGGACAAGTCACTTGATGTTTACGCGTGTTAGACGGTGTTATGCATTACTAGACTAAGCGCCAAGTTTAAGATATCTGTAAAACATGCTGCAATTTGTTTGGATTGAAACAATCTTACAAAAACATATTAGTAATATAAATCAGATATCCGTAATCACAGGATAAAGGAGTAAAGTACTTTATATACAACAGTTTCAAAGCAGACAAATATTTTATACCGAACTAGCAATTGTCGTTTAGTCTATCAATGTGTAACACCATCCAATTGTGCAGTCAGTATGAATCTACACACTTTCATCAAAAGGTTTATTACTTATATAATATACAATTTTTTTTCGATTTCTGTAGCTTTTGTCTCCGTATGGTTGTATTTAAATAGGAAAATACAAGGAACTATATTGTGTAATTTCGCTGCCAACCTTACAAGCTGTAAGGCAACTGTAGTAATGTTGAATCATATGCAGTGTAACGGCTAGTGATATTTTTCAAAGGTTAAATGTTTAGTGCTCAATTTATCCCGAACGACCTATATCACTCATTGCTAGGACCACGATTTTGTCGCGAAAAGATTTTTGCCCCACTTTGTTTCAGTGACTCACGTGCACATCGGCAGTTCTGTTTCAAGGTTATTGGCAGCGTGTCTTTGTTCAGACACGTTTCTCATTTGACTGCACCAATCAGAATAAGATTATTGTGAGTCTGTACGTCTATAATTTGCTAAGGCCAGTGAGAGTAAAATCATCCAACCACAGACGATGTAGCAGAGCTGCAGGTGTGCACATGACGCATCGAAACCAAATGTTGCAAAAATCTTTTCGCCATAAAATCGTGGCTCTACTCATTGCCCACCTTGGTACGCTGCACGGATTCCGTCGGTTGGCGTGTTTCGGGGGCGGATCTAATTCTGCTCTGCCAGGGACGTACAGAAATAACGGACGTTGTTGAAAGCTGCAGCTCGCCTCGGGCACGTCAGACGTGATTGTTAGTTAATCGTGTGAGCAAGCCCGAGGCTGAAGACTCTCACTACGGAGGCACTTTATCAGCATCCTTCACCGGGGTGGTACGTCACACTGGAAGGCGTGCGAGCCCATCAATTCCTATCCCGAGTCGGAGGGACATCAGTCGCTGTGTGTCCAGAGCGGTCCATGCTGCTCTCCTGTCCGTTGTTTTGGAACACTGTCACTTTGAGCAAAGTCTAATATATCTCTGAGTTAATTGTCAGAAATTTTCATTGCAGAGACAAAAAGTGGGCGACATTGAAGGAATAACTGAGAATAACCTTAAAGAGCCGTCAGGCTTTCCTTGAGATTTCCTCATTCTGCATATCAATCATGGCGGACTTAAAGTGAGGACAGATTTTGGACAGCGCTTAACAACTAGGTCTTTAGCGGTGTGAGAGATGACATGAGCTGAGCATGGAACAGCGCCGGAAATGAAGGGGCAGTGGAAACGGGAGATCTCCGAGAAAACCCGCAGCCGAAATACGGGACCGACCCCGCCTGGAATCGAACACGGATCGCTTTGGTGGGAGGCGAATTGTCTGACCATTCGGCCACCGCCGACCCCTTGGTGGCATTAAATCTAGGCTAAAATACTGGAAGGGAGAGAGTAATATTCTCATTTGGAATTTGTTGCTGATATTTTTTAAGGAAGAACATAATGGTGTAGAGGGGCGACCACGCTGATATCTAAGAAATAGTTTAAACTCCTTAAACGTTTTTATAAAATAAAAACGTCATGTTTTAAATGCCACTCGTGTTTCAAACATACACTGGTATATCATAACATATCATGGTATTAACAAAACGACGTGTTTTTATTTTAGTTCTACAATCGGTCAGTTTTGCAGCATGCGAAACACAAAATATACCACCGTTATGTTAGTTTTATCTATAATGTATGCATAATAATGTACATTTTAGTTGTATTTACCCGTCGATGCGTGAGAAGAAATAGTTTTTTGTTAAGATTGCGGTAGCAATTCACCGTAATGTCACAATATTCTGACTGTGCAACGCAAACGAAAAATCCTCAGAATTTACTCAAGTTCTCCTTAGTTTCAACTTTACCTCGAGATTCTTTTCACATGACTCTGCCTTACATCTCGCCGACAGCGACAAAACGACTTGACACAATTATAGAGACTATAATATCAACAGTTATTGGCCTAAATACGTCTGAACGCAGTGGGAAATTATTTAAATAAAAATTAAGATAACTATATAAATTCTAAATATGTATTTCAATTTTGGTTAGTCTCAGCACTGAATGAAAAATATAACACCACAAATATATATTCTCGGCATCGGGGTGGTATGAAAATATGTGAATGAAACTAGTAATTAAATGTGGTTTTGCCCATATTTCAATTTTATTTTTAGTAAAATTAAATCACTGTTCGCTAACGGCGTCATTGATCAGCGTGTGTAATGTAATTTAACCTCTACGCGCAAGCCGTTGAACTGATTAGCAGTGCTTCACTATTTGTGCTTTTACCTATTAGACTGATTTTGGATTGGAGAGAATACGGAACGAATAGGAAGTGAAGAAGAACAGAAAATTATTTTACAGTGAATGTTTCAGTCGAGATTGACATGTAAAAATGAAATTAACCTAGACCGAATACTTTTTGGGAACATATTTTTGTCAAATATTGAACTACAGAACAAATTTCGGTCGATCATCATAGAGTGAAACATTTTATAAGTACTTTGTTTGAATGTAACCTTTAGAATATTTATTTTGTACGTAACTATTATTTTATAACATTAAACAGTTTTATCATACAGTGAGATTCTAACATCGTGCATAACCAAACAAACGGCGTGGTATGGCTTTCGATTAATCTACATTAAGTTCAGTCCGATGGTTCTATGATCCAGTCAACTAGGGCTGGATTACTCGCTTCACTATTTGTTTGTATCGAAAAGTGTAGTTGTTATAAGCTTGGTGATTTATAACGGTATACTGACGCAGTTTGAAGTGTGTATTCTTTGAATGGATAGACAAACGTAATGCATGTCACGTAGTTTCGTAAGAAATAAATAAATAACAACACTTGAAACTAGTCGAACTAAATTTCGAAGCGCTAGTTACACTAGCCTGCGTGGTATGCAACCAGCACGATTGTCTTGCTACGCGGGCTTGTATGGCTGCCCGGGGCGCGCAGGTAGTGTTGATAACACGAGCTTTTCACCTTCCCTAACCGCCCTGCTTCTCTATTGCGTAACTTCCTCCCCCAGTGGCTTTGTTTAACTACTTTCTCTTTTATGAGAGCACGCCCTCACTGATATTAGGGACGAACGCTTCGAGACCTGGATTAAGTTTTCCGAAGTAAATTACAGCTTGGCCTGGGAACTTATTAGAGGGATGTAAACTGTTGGGTGAAATGTCGTGAATACAAGTCGCGCGAGTTGTGTTTGTGGTGCTTTCTGTATGGCTGTCTGTGGTGTCTGTCCGTCTGAGATTACAGTTCTGCGACTGTAGGTGTCTTGTGTGAAGAAGCACAGAGCCAAGGCTGCAGCATACAAAGTGTAGCTTATTCATGAAATACTCGACTACACTGAGTGATCCCTGCTGACGTACATTTAATAACGTCTACACTACACTAGAGCATACGATTATTTCGTTGCGTTATGTTTCTTTCAAATTATAATGAAACTGGTATTTTTAAGTCGTTTTAAGTGTTCAAATACATGTACCTAATTATACATTTAAATAAAACTTAAGGTCGAAAGGATATTTAACTACCAAGCTTGTAGCCGTGTGGAATCAGTGTTGAAAATATTTGGACATATTTTAAAGTCTTCTCTTTCAGGTAAATGTAGTTTGTGTGAAATTTCTGGAATAATACTGCCTACGATAAATTTTGCCAAACTTACATCCTTTTTTAAAATCTGTAAATTGTAATTTTCGTAAGTGAATTTCATAAAAATGTAAGAAGCTGATCATTTGAATGAAAATATTTTTATATAGATTTTTTTTTTTAAATTGTAAGTTCTAGATTTGAAACGGGTCCATCAAATAAGTACAAATTAATGTCTGTCTGGAACGTATGCTTCATATACCATTTATCCTATTTTGGCGAATCTTTGGGTTGTTGAGCGTGCTCCCGCGAAGGTTTCTGGTAAAAAATCTAAATTTGAAGGAAGGGCGGTCATAATGGGGCAGGTCTATATAACGAGATATTCAAAAAAATTTAGTGAAAACATTTTATTTTTCGAAATGTTTCTTTCTTAAACTGTTTATATTGACCTTTAACGTCGTTTTGTACTATTTAGAATTAAAAATTTGGTTTAGAATTTTTTTAAATTATTTTTAGCCATAATTTATTACTTTTGGTAGCATTAGTAATAATATTTTTACTTACATAACAAATTGAAGTGTCGTAAAGTTAAAAAGTATTTATTTTAATTGTAAATTTAGTGCCGAAAAGATATTGCTAGTAAAAATACGATATTTATATGAATTACTCAATATGGTTCGGAGCGCTTAGACTGTACTTTCGCACGACTTAAGGCTTTCAAGTGGGGAAAACCATAATTTTAAATTCGTGTATAATATGGTTAGTTTTGTACTCTCTGTACATTTACCTCTTACAAGCAAAAAAAAAAAAATTGGCTCAGCCAATTTTCCCACAGTGGCATTTCAAAGTCAAAATTTGCGTATTTTTACTTCATACAAAACTTGAAAACTAGTAAACACTCGTAATCCGTCTCCGGGTTCATCCTCAAGCAAGCCGGGGTTTTAACCCATTTAAAAAAGTTTGAGAATAGGTTGAGGTCGTTACGGCCCTAAGTCCTCTAATCATTCGCTTTACCATGCGAGATTCTTTCCTTTCCTCCGAGTGCCAACTATCCTGAGGGAAACTTCGGAGGGAACCAGCTACTAGATGGTTCGATTAGTCTTTCGTCCCTATACCCATCTCCGACGATCGATTTGCTACGTTATAATATATTTTTGTATTTAAAGAAAAATTGTTACAAGTAACAAAAAATTAGCAAATTTTTTAATTTTTTTAGTACAATATTTTTTTTATAATGGGTGGTTTATGTTCTTCAATCCGGAGATCGTGATGTGTAGTTTGTATGTGATTTTTTGTCATTCTACTATGTTCATTAGTTTTCAAGTTTTGTATGAAGTAAAATTGTACAATAACTGACTTTCAAGTGCCATTGTGGGAAAACTGGCTGAGATAACTGTTTTTATAAATTATGAGATTACTGACTACGCTTATTGTTTTCGTAAGAGGAAAATATACTCCCAACCCAAGTTCGCACGCTGGACTCACATTCGAGAGGACCCGGCTCCGACCATCCTGATTTCTGTTTTTCAGGCGAATCAATGGCTGACTCCTCTTCCAGTTCCTGCCATTGTGTCACCGTCTCTAATGATGTAGCTGTCGAGACACAAAGTCCACTTACTTTACCTGAACATTATATAAAGTATTTACATTTTGGACATACATAATTATAATTGGCATTGCTTGAAAAACTTGGTGCAGTATTGCGGGCAGGAATTTGAGCTTTCACGTGAAGTATTGTTTTGCCTTAGCTAGCAATCGTCTCATGTTACCAAATAAGAGACTTTATTCTAATTTCATGATATATGAAATGAAAAATTACTCTTGAGTACTTAACATTAATAAGGCAAGTGGCGCAACTATGCCATTCTCCGATTTTAGCGAATCTTTTTTATATGGCAGTGTTTTATGCTGGTTTATCGCGCGGTACAAAAGGAGAAAGTATCTTGTGTTTTTTTTTGTATGTGTAGAACTAAATGCTGAGTGTTGGGCACGAGAGACAAGCGAGAAAGATACGAGAGGGAGGAAGACAGATTTATACAGCTGGTGCATGGTTATATTGTAGCGTGTTCGGAGAAAATTATTTTTCTAAAAGAAATATTACTAAATGTACATTCGAAATCTTTATCTACGAATATAAAAGGTATTTTAAACTATGCTTCTGTATTTACTTTTTCTAGATATCATTCGTAGAAGCATGGTTTCGGAGCACCTTTCATGTAAAAAAAATGCCTAACATTTTCGTAAAACAAAACTAGAGAAGCATACGCTAGACGTTACCGTGTACTTTCCGTAAATAAGATTGTAATGTCGCCGCTTAAACGCGCCAGTTTAGACTTTATTGCCGCCTTGTGTCCGCGTGTTAAACACGGCATCTAGTGCCTGCTGTACAGGAGATGCAAAGCAAAGTGGCTGACATCTGGTGGTGAACTTCTGAACCTTCAGAATGGTGATACCGACTGCACACGCAGTATTGTACACAGGTGTAGCGATGTAATTAAAGTCTATAAATAAATACTAGGTGGCAAAAGTACTATTCTCCGTTGTAAAAATTAAATAATTTTATTATAAATATGTTTATATATGTATATAAAGAGCACTGTCTATAGGTTCCGATGTAAAAATGTCGTTACGAGTGTTGTCATTTTCACACATCGCAACTTCTGCCCAACTAATTATATTCATATATTATAAACAGTATTCGCTAAACTAATTCTATTATTTTAACTGTTTGTATTTTGTTTTTTTACATTTTCCGTATGTATTGTAGTAAACACGTTGCTTTCATTATAGCTAGTTTATTTAGAACTTTCGAGGTTAGGCCTAATCTTGTCCATTTACTGAATACTAAATTGTTGAAATATAGTCGTAGACGTGTCTAAGCTGTTTTAAGCGTTAAAATATATGCATAGCATGCGAGTTTTGTTAAAACAATTTTCCGGTTTTATGTTTATTTTTGAAAAGTAGATTTTTCCTTACAAAAAATATTTTGAAAAAATTTCCGAAGCTACGTTTGCAAAATGTTTCGTAAATATCTAGTAACGTAAAAGCTACACACTCATACTATCCCTGTTTTATGTAAAGTATTAGTCTGCTTGTAATATTTGTAATATTAATATATGTTGTGACAACACCATGAACTAACCTATAAGCATTCTGAACGGACAGTTTTGGTACGCACAAATTTTAATAAATTCTGTAGTTTGCCGAAAAGATTATATTTTCATTTTTTCCTTGTAAATTATATTTTCGGCATAACGAAATCATTTATTGATACACACTCTCCATGCGGATTTATTTCGCGTCACTTCTAATACACACTTCAGTGAAAAAAAATTGAATATATTAAACAATTGATTACATATTTCGTATTATATAGCTCGTCGTGATCAATATTAGTTTTATGTATGTAAACTACACCTAGCATTAAATCCACACGAGCTCTTAAAAATTAAAATATACTTACGGCTCCATTGCCACGCATACGAAAATACATAGCCTATCTATCACTATTCCGGCCGTCTGCAAGGCGCGATGGTGCTGCTCCTAGCGTTGCTTTGCATCTCCCATAGGGTTGTTAATGTTTGCTCACGGCTTGTTGGTTCGGAATCGGAGCGTGGCGAGGGTTAGTTTGCCGGGCAGAAAGAAGCCTGTGATGAGAGTGATTTGTGCTGCTGCATGTGGATAATGCCGGGCACACTCACTTCTAGACGAAGAAAGCTCTCTAGTTTTGTTTGAAGGCGGGGCATGCGTATGTGTGCAGCGAGCTCAGCTCCACTGGCGCTGAAACATTTAATCTCCGCTGCGAGGCGGGGGGACTTAATTACCAGCAAGTTTTGTTTAATCTTCGTGGCTTCTCTCTTGTCGTCCCCTTCCTACTTTTCCTTTATCCCTCTCACAGCATCCCTCTGCAGCCTTGGCTGGTAGTAGTTACCGCCCTGAGCTTCTCCTCTCTTCCCTTTTACTACTTGTTCTCTCCATCTCTCTCTTTCTCTTTCTTCTCTATCTCTGTAACTATAGCTCTGTATCTCTGTCTGTATCTCTCTTTCTCTCTGTCTCAGCATCTCTCTCTGTATCGACATCTCTCTGTATCGACATCTCTCTGTATCGAAATCTCTCTGTATCGACATCTCTCTGTATCGACATCTCTCTGTATCGACATCTCTCTGTATCGACATCTCTCTGTATCGACATCTCTCTGTATCGACATCTCTCTGTATCGACATCTCTCTGTATCGACATCTCTCTCTGTATCGACATCTCTCTCTGTATCGACATCTCTCTCT
>PNEQ01084804.1:0-11123 GCA_003012365.1 Medauroidea extradentata
TATATATATATATATATATATATATATATATATATATATATATATATACAGGATGTAAGGAAATTAATAGCCCAAACTCTAGGAGATGATTCCTCATGCAAAATGAAGTAGACTTTGTATTTGATAATTTCATGAAACGTGAATATTAAGGGCGTAATAAGCCCTTAAAAATCGACTATGAATGCCGTATTTTGTCAAAATATCACAAACGGTTAGGAGTTAAGTTACGATTCTTTGAATGGTGTAACATAATTATTGATATCGTTAACATGTATTAATTTCAGCCTTCTGACCACCTTCTTCCATGACATTAATAGGGGTTGCATCCCTAAAATTGCGTAAAATTACGTTAGTGATACGTTTACGAACATAACATGTTGTAAACTGCATTAAGGACACCGTAAGGAACAAAAAAGGTCGTCTGGTCGCGAATGCCTAGAACGCACCGTTTACCAGAAAAACGTACACAACTGTTCTGTGCCTGGTATGCAAACGTGCTACTTCTGCTAAGAAATGGATGTGTACCATTTGTTCAGGTAAATGCAACCCGTGATACAGTTGTTGAAGCATGTCGTGGAATGCAAATACATAAGCTCAAAAACGAAATCAAGCCCACAGACGACTCGGTTAATTTGGAAACAAATCTGCGACCAAGACGTTTTGTCCGTTGTACAGTTGAAACATTGACAGGGATTGCCTTAAATATCCAAACAGATGTTTCGGATGATGTACGGTATTCAGTCGTATGACCTACCGAACAAAAGTACTATCTGGCCTACGCAATGTCACTTGTGAAAGCCTACGCATTTGTCATACTCAAAGATTACAATACTCGGGTATGTTGAAAAGTTGGTGCACAATGCCGGTATTCAAGGCTGTGCGAAGTTGCGTTCCCAAGGAGCGATACAGAAGCGTTACATCTCATCATAACGATAATAACTTATTGCCTACATCACAGGAGGTATTCGATATGACCTCCTCCACATTCGCAGCACAGCCTCAACCTACGCAGTAGCAACCCACGCACACGTTCAAATATATCTGGGATATCTCGAACATTGCCTGCTACAATTGCGAGTCTTGCTACCAAATCCTCCTCGTCCACGATTGGAGTCTGATACACAGCACTTTTCATGTACCCCCACAAAAAGAAATCCAGAGGATTTAGATCAGGGGATCGGGGCGGCCATGCAAAATGTCCACCACGGCCAATCCATCTGTCCCGGAACGTTGTATTTAAGTAGTTTCACGTAGTAAGAGCGAAGTGAGGAGGCGCACCATCCAATTGCAACCATATGTTCCGGCGGATTACCAGTGGTACATCGTCTAGCAGTTCTGGTAGCACATTTTCGAGAAATATCCGGTACGTAACACCATTAAGACGAGGTGGGAGGATGTAAGGCCCAATTAATTCATTTGACACCATACCCGCCCACACATTCACCGAAAACTTCTGTTGGAATCCGCGTTGGACACGAGCGTTTGGATTCTCGTATGACCACGTGTGACTGTTATGCGAGTTGTAAGAACCTTCACGTGCAAACGTTGCTTCATCCGTAAACAGCACGAACGATGGGAACTGCGGATCCTCTTCTGTGCGCTGCACAAACCACTGTGCAAAGGCCTGTCGAGTCAGGTAATCAGCTGGCTGCAACGCATGTACTTGCTGCAAGCGGTATGGATGGTGAATATTTTCCCGTAGTACTTCTCACACTGTCGAATGGGACACGTCCATTTTGTGCGCCACGGAGCGTGAAATAATGGCGGGCATGTCGTCGACTTGCTGCAGTACTGCTTCCTCAAAGACAACAATACGCACATACCTGGGACGGCCAGCATTCCGCATGTTTCTCTGCAAAATGGGAGGTACACAACATTTGCACTTAGGATTGTGCAAGATTTAATGTAGGTCTCAGCGTGTTTAAATGCAACTCACCTTGAATCCTCCTGTTTCCCTCAGCTGACGGTCGATTCGTGTAACGTCCAATAATCTGGTATCATACGATCGGGGGACTGTTCTCTGTAAAGACGCTGCGCACGTCTACCACATCCATTCGCTCTGCCATACAAAACATGCATATCGGCCTTTTCGGCCCACGTGTAACGTTTCATCCGATTCACAGGTAGGCTACTTCACTGAGTAACGCTGACGGTCAAACACTTCTCTCGACGCGTATCCACCGCTGCTCTTTGGCACGTTAAAACTATGCTGACATCTATCACAATTGTAACAAACTACATTCGTCCCATTATTACACGTACAGGTTACCTCCTAATGAATGCAACGTGTCCTACTTCGCCCAGCCGTGTTTCTCTTGTGCAGTAGACCGCAAAATTATCGCCATCAACCTGTTTGGAGTTATTCTCGCCCTAGGGTGCATTCCCCATACGATTGTTGTAGTGAAGTACGTACATAACATACGTACTGATACGTTCTGTTGTTTGTTAAGTTCACGTGATTTCTGTTGTCTTATTTGGTACATTTTTCTAAGCCACTTTGTTGGGCATAGTTTTGTTTTTAAGCTTATGTAACTGCATTCCACGACATGCTTCAACAACTGTATCACGGGTTGCATTTACCTGAACAAATGGTTCACATCCATTTCTTAGCAGAAGTAGCACATTTTGCCTGCATACCAGGCACAGAACAGTTGTGTACGTTTTTTCTGGTAAATGGTGCGTTCTAGGCATTCGCGAACAGACGACCTTTTTTGTTCCTTGCGGTGTCCTTCATGCTGTTTACAACATGTTATGTTCGTACACGTAACACTAACGTATTTTTATGCAATTTTAGGGATGCAACCCCTATTAATGTCATGGCAGGGGGTGGTTAGAAGGTTGAAATTATTACATGTTAACGATATCAATAATAATGTTACACCATTTAAAGAATCGTAACTTAACTCCTAACCGTTTGTGATATTTTGACAAAACACAGTATTCAAACTTGATTTTTAAGGGCTTATTACGCCCTTAATATTCACTATTCTTGAAAGTGTCAAATACAAAGTCTACTTCATTTTGCGTTAGGAATTATCTCCTAGAGTTTGGGATATTAATTTCCTTACACCTTGTATGTAAATAGATTTTTCTTTTAACACTTTTCTAATGAATTACACCAGTAACAAATATTTTTTTGAGTATATATGTGTATGTATGTGTATATACCTACACACATATTGCCTACTTGCTTTTAAGTACCGTACTTATGAAGTGATTAACTTGTATATGTACGTATGTGCATGCATACACGCATAAGCATGCGTAAACAATTAGACTGGTTCACCATTTGGACTGAATCATATTTCACAAGTACATTTATTTAAATTGCTCTAGTTTAAATTTTACTCCATGCAGGTCATACTTTATGAGACTTCTATAGAGTCAAAAAGATTATGGCTCAAGGAGAGCTAAAATTTTTCTTCATTGGTTTATGTAGCATTGCAAAGGTATTGTTACATGTTTAGCAAAAATTTACATTTCGGAATTTCTGACATTTTTGGGATATGTGTCTTTTAATTAGAAATAGAAGAGTTGAATTAAGTTATGGATTTACTAGCTCACAAAACTTACATAAATATACAAAACAGCAATCAACTATGACTTTCACAACACCCTTAAGTATGCGCACAATTACTACTGTGCAACAGAAATGTTAATTAACTTTAACAATTAAAGCACCAAAATATTTACTATTAATCAAAGATTACAAATCACAATAAAAGTTCACTCATACATACAATCAACAATCTTTAAAATAGTGACAATGTACAACCTTAATAGTCCGATGTGGTGATGGCTCACCATGTGCTGTTCAGCACACCGAGTGCACCACTGTCTTCATTCTTGAGGTCTTCGGTTAGACTCCCATCGCGCACCTTCTTATCGTTCATCGAACCGCAGTAGCAGTCCTCTTGTTCTGCCCAATTCTGCTCCGAAGGTTACAGTAGACTCTGACATCACCAAATGTCTTCACCAGTCTCTCTCCACAGGCAGAGCACCTTCTTCTTGCACAACCAATAGCGAACTCTCCCCAAATCTGTTGATTCGGAGCTTATATACTCCAGACAAACTTCGGGGATTCACAGAATTACAGGGGTCTAACAATATACATTACATCATGCTTGGGACGTTATTGAGCCTCGTAGGCTGGTCTCACAGAGTTAAGGCGCAGCTGACACAGGTCTCTATGACATAGATCAGCATGACTACCACCACGTAGCCATCCGGCCTGTGAGTCATGGGCTAGTCCATGAGGTGTTTCGACACAGCTTCCAACCACCCAGCCCTCCGAAACAAAGCATGCAACAGTATTTTAATTAGATCCATAAAGTGAATAGTGTGAATATACTTAAATACAACTGACTAACATTTAGTGAACTAACAGCCTGCTAGTAATGTGACCAAAAAAACTTTTCTAACTATAGGAGATTCTTTATCATAACCACATACCGAACAATAAGTGAACAGCTCAGAAGTGACAACTATCACATTCTAACCTGTCATGTGGAGTAACAATTGTCTTTTTTTCTCTTTCCTAAGATGTCAATCAACAGCGTTCTAAGCCAGACAACTCAACTCACAAAGGTATACATCACCTCTAACAGTAGTGTACACCATTTTCAGCAGTTTTATTGTTAAGTGTGTTAATTAAATTTTCTATACTCCCTGACATTTTATGCTGATACTACATAAAGCAAAATGTAAATTTAATCAACAATGCAGATAAACATTTTAAAACTATTCCTTATAGTACATTATGCATCAAACTCTAGATCAACAAGATAAGGCTGAGAAAAAATAAAAAACCAATTTGTGATACAATTATTTATTCTGTTTATTCAATAAAATACAAATACAGCTAAGATTATAAATATGTCAATAAAAAACTGGAACAAAATCTAATCTAATTTACTTCCTCCTTTATCATGATACATTTACTGATATGTAGAGTTGCAACAAGACTTGGATCGGCTTCTGCTAAATTGCTAAACTCATCAAAACTGTACTCCAAATTCTGAATTATAGGGATAATTGTTTAATATTAAAGATATTGAGATTACAACAGAAATATTTTAATTAATACTCCACCAAACACTGGGAATGTGCTGCAGCAGACATGTGTTAAGTTAAAATGGTGTCACATAGCGATATGCAACGCCAAATACACACAATGCCACATATATTGGCATTTGTATTGTCAACTGCTATTTTGCAAAAAAAAAATTAAATACTTTTTTTTGAGTGCACACTATTCATAAGTTGACAATAAACTGTAGGAATGTGTAACTTAGACAATAGTAAATATTAGCTGAATATAATAATTGAAATGAATAGCTACTGTCTGTGTACCAACTCCGAGACCCTGGAGTGTACACATTTTCGTCCTAAACATCACATACATAGCAGCAAACAAGTCCTATCTTTAGAGGGAGCGGTGTAATGTCATTTTCATCACCATATTTTTATTTTTGTATCAGTTATTTTTTTCTTATTTTAGATACAAAATGTGACTAAAATTTTCTAACATAGGTGATACAGAATTTCTCAACAGAAATTGCTTTGCATGCTAATAATTTACTCATCCTTTCACATTTTAATAGACTTCCTGTTTTTATTATGTCCATTTCACAACTCATTAACCCCATAATTCCCAAAAGTTGTCTATAAAATAAAAAAATGTTAAAATTGTAATTTTTCATTAAATAGAACCAAACATATTTGTAATGATAGTAAAAACTTAAGTAATTTTATTTCTGCAGGATTTAAAACATACTTAATCAATTTTTTTAATGAAATTTTCTCACATTTTGCAGTGCTTACTCTGTGAATACTGCTTTTTATCATTTTAATGGCTCCAAAATATTTGTCATTAAAATTGAGTTACATGTTCAGAGCATGCGCTGTATTATACATGTTTGTAACACGCGAGACAACTGAAAAATTTACTTGTACAAATCCTCTGAATTTTGCACCATTTCTCGAATAAATCTTCCCCCGCCCAAAAAAATCCAGGTGACTTAAGTCTGGTGATCTCGCAGGCCAAGAAAACGGACTGAAACACCCGTACCACCGATTGAGGTATGTGTGAAAGAGAAAATTTCGCACTCCTATCGCCTAATGTGCTGTCGCACAGTAATGTAGTACTAATAATTTCACCCATGGTTAGAAAGGGAACATCACTAATTCATTCCGCTATCATCTCACAAAAAAAAAAAAAGAGAGAAGTTTGGGCAGTTAGGATTTCTATTGCCATGTAGGGTTCTATGACGTGGTCCCCTAAAATACCTGCCCAAAATATCCATCTTACATTTTCCATGTCGGCCGCATTCATAGATGGTGTGACAATTATCGGTAGATGTGGATTGCTGATAAGGAATTTCCTGAGAGTGTATCAGTGCATGTTATTTTTAATTTTTTTATAATATTCGTTTTTATATCAGTTTTGTAGGACACTTTTCAATTAAAAATATTTATATTATATTGATTACTCACACACAGGACATTCAATTCTAGGGTCTCATCCACTATAGTCTGACCATTATCACCATTAAGGCTACTTACGACTTTTAAATTGGGAAATGTAGTGGAGAGTATATTTTCTGGTGGGTTTTATCTAAATGGCTTCCACTTTACCACCTCTTGAACTATTACCGTTGTTCCGCACATCATCCTCGTGGGTGCTACAGACTAGTCGCTTACCATACATTCAATCACTCTACTTAGGCACTGCGAGAATTGTATTGTGCGTCTTATTTATGAAGACCATATTTCAACATTTATCTGTCTTAAAAAGTCAGTACTGACATCAATGCAAGCAAGATTTTTTCTAGGAAATGCTGGGCAACAGCATCTTCGAACACATTGATCGAATTCTGTTTTCTGTTACCAACATAATTTATTGCGTCATTCAGTTGACATTAATGACACAAGATAATGAAGGAGGAACTTTGGGTTTTCCAGGTATTACGGTGCATCAGCTATTGCCAGTGTTAAATGGGAATGTTAGATAAATTTCTTGAATTTTCACTTTTAGAGCCATACGTCTATTCAAATTGTATTATCAAAATTTTCTCTTCGACGAGACACATAGGATATCATCTTGATAAACTGCTTGAGGTTAATAATAATGGAATTTTTAATAAATTTGTCATGCAGAACAATTAAAAGAGAATTATTGGTTAACTTTCAAGAATGATTACAAGCCCAATATAAGATCAACATGTACAACTTTTATGATGTCCAAAATTGATCGAAAATATATTTTATGCTTTAAGATTGGCACATTTAGTAAAAGCATATTTTAAAACAGAATTTATTGCAAAAAATCGATCAATAAAATTTAGCACATATCTCTCCACCTTAAGGAAACATTTGAGCATTTCATCTCTAGATATCTTGGAATTACTATGTGAAATTGAAAACTAGGATGATTGACCAGTATTCAGAGATGGTTATTTCTGTATGCGAAGCGATTTTTTCGTACCACTGTCAGTCTGTACTATTATTATAGGTCGCTGCAAGATTTGTGTTGTTGTGTGTGTGTGTTCCCAGATCGTGACGCGACTAATAAGAAAGGAGGTCTGCTGCGATGGATTCAAGCTCGTCGATGACAGCTGCGTCCCTCGATGCCTGCCCGAGTGTCATAACGCGAACTGCACGATGCCAAACACTTGCACATGTTACGAGGATTACACCCAAGTCTCCAGGCACAGGTGTCAGCCGACCTGCTGGGAGACCTGTGTGAATGGCTGGTGCAGCGCCCCGGACACTTGTACCTGTCACAGTGGGTACAGGAAGGAGAATGTCACCTCCTGCGTGCCGGTCTGCATGCAGCCCTGCGTGAACAATACCATTTGTTCCGCTCCTGATATATGCACCTGCGACGTGGGCTACGAGGACAAGAACAACGACGAGGTGGGGAACGTCACCATGTGTACGCCGGTCTGTGAGAAGTACTGCCTGAATGGTTGGTGCAGCGCTCCAGACACCTGCACCTGCCGCAGTGGATACGAGCTGACTGGTATGTTAGCCATAATCATAATTTATTAGTCATTCAATAACAACATTTACAATAGGCTTCGTCAATAAACAATATGAAAATTACGTGCCGTTATGATTAAAACTATAATATAAATACTAATTAAAACTATCAAATTGATTTTGTAGCAACCAAGATAATACACTTGTTATTAGATCATTTGGACTGAGATCTTTAACTACATTTGGCAATTTATTATACAATATTACGGAAATAATGAGAACATTTTTCAGAACAACAACAAACCTTGTATGAGGCATGTCCAACATCCTTGAATAGTTACGAATGAATATATTATCTTAATACAAAAATATGAAGATTATTAACAGCAAACATTACACAGTAAAAGTATACAGGTTAATAAAATACGTCAGTGAATTAACAACGGGCGGCAATGCGCTAATCTTATTGATCTTGTGAGTACTATAATTACTTTCTTTTACAGTAGAAATATATGTTTAACATGAGGTGAATAACCCAATAGTACAATGCCATAACTTAGCATACCTTGAAAAAAATTCAAAATTAGGCGGGATCTTAGATAGTCGTATCTCTTAGACGCCTAATTAAAAACTATGTTCTAGAAATTCTACGACTTACATATTTTACTTGTGTATTCCAAGATAAATTACTGTCCAAATATATACCTACAAGATTTACACTTGTGGTACACTGATCTTCAAAAGACTTCATGTCTGTACATAAAACAATACTTGGCAATTTAATCAAGTTATAAAAAAAACATTTGCTTTAAACTTGGTTGTGTCTTTAAATAAAATCACTTTTAAGCAGTGGTCTGATTCGTTAGTAGTATTAATACATTTGACAAATGTTGAATCATCAGCATACACAGTGGAATCATACGGCATGTACTTATCTAAATCATTTATTATAAACAAAAACCGTAAAGAGCCCAAAATAGTCTTGCGGGACACCGTAAGAAATCTTCCTAGTATCAGATTTATGACTATTTATTTCAACAAATTGATATCTGTTAGTTAGATAAGATTCAAAAAATTGTAATCTCTAGACCATAACTGCCATACTATGTTAAATTATACAACAAAATTGTATGGGACACATTCAAAGGCCCGGTTTAAGTCACATAGTACAGCCAATGCAGTTTTGTTATTACACATGGCAGCTAAAGCATTCTTTACAATACGACTTACTGCATCAAATGCAAAATTACCTTTCCTGAAGCCAAATTCAGTTTCAAAGAACAAATTAAAGGTATAAAAGTATTTACACAATCGATTATTAATAACATTATTTCAAGTATCTTGCCAATCACTTGCACCAATGAGATCGGTCTATAACTATTTACTGCATCCCTAGGGCCTTATATATATACACAGAAACAGCGTTAGCTATCTTAAAGCTATGTGAGAAAATACCTTTTACCATGCAGTCATTAATTCAATAGTTCAGAAGATCTGAAAACAATCAATGATTTTTTTTAAGAAAATTACTTGTCATTCCATAATAGTCTTCGCTATGAGGTGATTTCATGTTATGTACAACTGTATGTTCCTCCTTACTTGACTCTTAATGAAATTTAATTTGGGCAAAAGGAACATGTCTATTCTTAACTAATGTTGCAGCTATGGTGAGAGATGAAGGTACACTAGTAACAATCTCTTTAACTCAAGTAATAAAATACTCATTAAAAATAATCGGTGAAACAGTTGTACAATAATGGAAATAACTTTAATCAAAAAAATATTTTATTAATTTTAAGGCCCAATCAGATTAATGTTAATTATTGAACGAATATATCAGCCTAACATTACAACTCATTTTTGCTGCAGATTATGCTTTCTTGTAACTATTCTTATTCTTAATACATATATCTCTAGTTACATTAGAATCATGCTACTTACAAACGTTATGTAATAAAATAGTAGTGTCCCTCATATTAAATAGCTCATCAGTAAACCATTTTTCTTAGTTGCTGTTGGCTTATTACCAGTAGTATATAATTTCATAACTGGAAAACACTACTATATAGCTTACAAATATATTTAAAAAATCTAGTAGTCACATTACAGATTTCAAGTCCCATTATAAAAAATTCAAACCAATTAATTCCGTTAAACTATAAATAGAATTATTCAATGTCACAATTATTGGACTTTCTTTTCAACATGTAAGTTTTCTCTGTAAAACTGCTGTTTTTATTCCAGAATTCTTTAATTAGTTTTATACATACAGCCATGTGGTCAAATATAGAAACATCTGTTACATGCATACGACAGTGGAAACAAATATTTGTAAGAGTATTGTCTAAGCACTTTGAGCATCTTGTAGGTTCCAAATTGATGCAATATTTATTAAAAGAACGTAAAATATTTTGCAATAACTTAATTGGTCGTTAGCATTTTCCGAGCCAATATCAATATTTAAATCTTCTGCAATAGTATAATTGTAACCAGGACTTGTATTTTTAAGAAAGTCTAGCATACTGTTTAATTTAATAAAAACTTACTGTGGTCACCCCTTGGGAATCTATATAACGAAACAATGATCACACTGAGTTGTATGAACTTTACACCCGATGTCTAGAAGTCAAATTCGATACAAAATTTATATAAATCAAAATTACTAAAATACAATAAGATATCAGAAATATAAATACATGTACCACCATTTTTATGGTTATGTGACACTATACACTGCACAAACTGAAACCTTTAATTTTAAACAAATCAATATAATCTGCTGACAACCAATTTTCAAACAAACAGAGAATATTACAATTTTTGTCACTCAGTAATATCTCCAAGTCTTATACTTTACTAGCAGTCCCCCGCGGCTTTGCTCGCGAGTATTATTCGTAACTGATAATATTTACTTTAATTGAAAAACCTCTTTGTACACAAGATTGGTACTTCAGTCATCAAGTGTTAGAATGTCCAAGCGGCTAGTTGAACTAATTCTGCAGAAGGATAAGTAGCTATAGCTGTCCATGCGAAAAGCATTCTTAAGTTTGTCCCTGCCACTAACAGCGACTTCGCCTGGGCCTTATTTATAAAACTGCCAATTTGACGTTCTATGGTAGTTACAGACATCTAAGGTAAGA